>JACEGR010003604.1:0-101883 GCA_014170235.1 Listronotus bonariensis | reverse complement strand
AGCAAAGTCTAAAGAGGAAAAATGGATCCAAATCGACACGCCCCCTATATAGAAAACGAAACGTTTGAGACGTTCTGCAATACTATATTAAATGCTGGAAATGAAGAGCCTCGCTTGGCCCGATGTAAATCAGCTTATGGGTACCATAACGACGTTGTTACAACAAAATTCAGAAATGTTAAGAATGCTGCAAATAAATCAAAGGCAAGCTCAAGATGAGTCCATGAACAAACCACAAGTTCAAAGAACTTTAATGTAATACCTGATTTTTCCAATGCGATTGAGAAGTTTTGATGGGGGAAAAGGGGCCCTCAGCAGCAAAATTGTGGCTTCAACAGCTAGAAACCGCAGCTGTATTGCATAAGTGGCCAGAAGAGTACTGTTTTTCAAATGGCTGTTACCCAATTTAACTGGTGCTGCCAAATTTTTGGTTAAATGGTCGTTTAAAAGACTTAAAAGTTGGCAACAATTTAAAGATGCATTTAAAAAGACTTTTATTACTCAACTAAATAAGACCGAGTGTTGGCAGAAAATGCAATCAAAAATGCAGAACCCAAAGGAAAGTGTTTCAAAGCTATTTTTATGAAAAATTAAGCCTATGCAAGGAACTTAAATTGTCCTTCCGAGAAATCAAAGAGCAATTAGTGATTGGTTTGTGGTCAAAGGACCTTGCATAAATTTTATAATGTCAAAAAGTCATGTTGATGAAGATGATTTGTACCAGGACATTATTAATTATGAGAAAATTGAATTAGCGAGAAAGAAAATTAAAGAAAAGAAGACAGAAGAACCTGAGACAAGAAAGGATGACAGTAGAAAACCAAAACATGTCGTAGAAAAATCCAATTTAAATTCTAATCAGAGTGTGCCAAAAACAAGATGTTTTAATTGTAACCAATGGGGTCATCAGGTAACCAACTGTCCAAAACCTCAACGTACTAGGGGATCATGTTATAATTGTGGTTCAAACGAACATTTAAGACGGTCCTGCCCTCAGTTGTCTTTGGTTTCAGGTACCAATTCAGGAAGTCAGAATCCAATTAAAAAAGAGACATTGTCTATTGAAAAGCAAACTTATGTACCTCCTTACTTAGTAAATGTTGATTTTTATAAGGATAAGGTAAATTTTAATTTAGATTGTATCGTTGATCCAGGCAGTGTAATTTCTTTAATATCTCTAGAACATGTAAGCAATTTTATGTTTAATAAACCAATCGAAACACATTTTGAAGGTGCAAATCACTCAAAATTAAATATTTTAGGTACACTCAATTTTAAGATTAAAATTTTAGATATATTTTATAATTTAATGTTTTATGTAGTTCCTAAAAATACAATATCTTATGCTGCTCTTTTAGGTAGAGATTTTATGTGTTTAAATAATCAAACAATTTTTACCTCAGATAAAGTAATTTTTGAACCGAGGTTATGACAGGAAAAATGAAATTCTTTCAATTTTAAATATTAATTATGTTGACGAGAGTGAAGTTGAATTAAATATTAATCCCGACATAGACCCACAATATCGACAAATACTTATCGATATTTTTACCCATCATTATTTTAAAGCTGAACGTCCAGAACAACCAAATGTCAAATATGAAATGAAAATTGTTACTAAGCCGAATCATGTACCTTTTTATTTTAAACCTCACCGACTTTCTTATACTGAAAAAAATGCAGTTGATAAAATTGTTAATGACCTACTTAAGGATAATATTATTAGAAAAAGTAACTCCGAATATAGTTCGCCCATTGTATTAAACAAGAAAAAAGACAGGAGATTTTAGGTTATGTGTCGACTTTAGAGTTTTAAATGGTTTGACCTTAAAAGACAATTTTCCTTTGCCTCTTGTTGAAGAGCAGATTGATAGGTTAAAAGGTAAGAAATATTTTACTATTTTAGATCTAAAAAGTGCCTTCTACCATGTAGATATGCATCCCGAATCAATAAAATATGTCTCATTCGTAACCGATAAAGGCCAGTTTGAATTTTTAAAAATGCCATTTGGCTTAAAGAACAGTCCAGCAGTTTTTATGAGGGTATATCAACAAAATTTTCCAAAATTTATTAGATGAAGGTAAAATTCAGATTTATATTGATGACTTAATGATAGCGACAAATACTTTGGAAGAAAATTTAGAAATACTTGTAGAAGTATTTAAGTTACTTACTCAAAATAAACTTACCCTAAGATTAGACAAATGTTCTTTCCTAAATAATAAAATTACTTATCTCGGTTACACCATAGATGGAAATTATGTCAGACCAAGTAATGACCATTTAAAAGCTATACAAAATTATCCTTTGCCGCGTAACACAAAAGAAGTGCATAGTTTTATTGGTTTGGCTTCGTATTTTCGTAAATTCATCCATAATTTTGCTCTTATTGCACGCCCGTTGTATGATTTACTTAAGAAAAATGTCGAATTTAAGTTTGAAAGCGAACAGTATGAAAGCTTTAATAAAATTAAGCAGTTACTTATCTCTGAACCTGTATTAGCTATATACTCACCCTTAGCTGAAACACAGCTACATTGTGATGCATCAAGCTTAGGATTTAGTGGAATTTTAATGCAAAAACAAAAAGATAATTTATTTCACCCTGTATTCTACTACAGCCAACGCACTACAGATGCAGAGTCCAAATTACATAGTTTTGAATTAGAAATGAAAGCCATTGTAAATAGTTTAAACAGATTTAGGGTGTACTTACATGGTATACATTTTAAAATTATAACTGACTGCAACAGTTTAAATTTAGCATTAAAGAAAAAAGAAATTAATCCGAAACTGATGCGGTGGAATTTGGTTTTGCAAAATTTTGATTATGTCATTGAGCATAGAAAAGGTGACCATATGCGCCATGTTGATGCATTAAGTCGACGGTATAATGACGTTTTAATCATTAATGAAAATTCTTTAGAGTTTAACCTAAGTTTAAAACAATCTCAAGATAGTGAAATAGTTAAAATCCGGGAAGCTTTACTAAAGTCTGAAGATAAATACTTTGAATTGAACAAAGGATTAGTGTACCGTAAAGAAAATGACAATATTTTGTTTTATGTTCCCGAGAGCATGCAAGATAATGTTATAAGATCTTGTCACGATGATATGGGTCACGTAGGTGTAGAAAAATGCATTGAGCTTATACGACAAAATTATTGGTTCCCAGATATGAGAAATAAAGTAAAACTGTATATTTCAAATTGTTTAAAATGTATAGTTTATAGTCCAAATAGTGCTAAAAAGAGTGGATTATTACATAGTATACCCAAAGGCGACTTACCTTTTCATACATTACATTTAGATCATTGCGGACCTTTAGAAAAATCATCAAAACAAAATAAACATATATTTGCAGTTATTGATGCTTTTACAAAATTTTTGAAACTTTATCCTTGCAAAAGTACTAGTACAAAAGAAGTAATAAAACATTTAACCAGTTATTTTGCAAATTATAGTAAACCTATTCGAATAATTACAGATCGAGGTACTGCTTTTACTTCAAATGATTTCGAGACTTTCTTAAAAGAACAGAATATTGAGCATGTCCTAATAGCTACCGGAGTCCCTAGAGCAAATGGACAAATAGAAAGATTTAATCGAACTATTATTCCTATGTTGGCAAAGATAACCGAATCACCACGAAAATGGGATAATGCTTTGAATCAAGTAGAATTTTCTGTGAATAATACTGTAAATAAATCTACAGATGACACACCAGCTAAGCTTCTATTTGGTATGAACCAACGTGGTAATGTCAGTGACCAATTAAAAGAATATTTACCTCAAGTAAAAAATTATCAAGACCTTATTGTATCCAGACAAAAGGCTAATGAGAATATCATAAAGTCTCAACAATATAATGAAACTTATTACAATAAGAAACATAAGGAAGCTATAAAATATAAAGTAGGAGACTACATTATGATCCCAAATATTGATGTTACTCCTGGAATTAATAAAAAGCTTTTACCCAAATTTAAAGGGCCTTATGTTATTAGTAAAATTTTGCCTAATGATAGATACTTTATCACAGATATTGACAACTATCAGATTACACAAAGACCATTTAAAGGGGTTTTTGATGCTCACAGTATTCGACTGTGGAGTAATGAAAATTAGTAATTACTCTTTTTTTTTGTATCTTATTCTTTTTATAAACTTAAACTTAATTTTGCTTATTATGTTCGATCAATTTATTTACCTTATGTTCAAGACTTGTGTTTATTTATCTTTATTATAATATTCTGAATATTATTAATAAGTTATGCTTAATTGTCTTATGATATTTTTATGATCTTATGATATTTATGGTTAAGATGTTATTATGTCCATCTTATTATCTTACGAAAATGTTATGTACTTATGTTTCGACTTATGTTTTATGATAATACCATTATGTTGTAAGGCCCTAGAGAGTGAAGACATCCCTTTGGGGTTATTCCTCGACTTATCAAAAGCATATGATACACTTAATCATGAAATCCTTATAAAAACTAAATATGTATGGAATTCGAGGAATGGCGTTGAAGTGGGTGATTTCTTACCTCTCAAATAGGCATCAACAGGTTGTCATTGGTAAAGGAAACAAACGTGCATTTTCAAGAAAGTCGGAAATTAGAGTAGGTATCCCGCAGGGAAGTGTAATTGGACCTATGCTCTTTATTATTTATATCAACGATTTGTTGGAAATACATCAAACAGACACTTCCAGTAAAATGACGAATTACGCGGATGATTCCAACTTTTTAGTAATGGCGCCGACAATGGCTACTGTTTTGGATAAAACGGACAAATTAATGAGAGAAGCAGACAACTGGTTTAGAAAAAATAAATTGGTTCTTAATCAAAACAAGACAAATATTTTATTCTTTAAAACAAATAGATCAAGAATTGTTGAACCAACAACAGTTAAAATTAATAATTATGTTTATGAAACACAAAAATGTACAAAGTTTTTAGGAATAATGTTAGATAGTAAACTTTGTTGGGATGAACACATAAATTATGTCGAAAAAGGTTAAATTCAGTTACATACAGTTTTAGAGTTTTGTGTAAATATTTGGAGTTAAAGACAAAAATAATGGTCTATCATTCAAATTTTGAATCTCATATAAGATATGGCCTGGTATTGTATGGAGGTGGTAACAATCTGGAGCGTATACTTATCAGTCAAAAAAGAGTATTAAGAATTATTCTTGGTATGAAGGTTGGGGAATCATGCAGGGGTAAATTTAGAGCAAACGGCCTTCTCACGGTAACGGCAATCTACATTCAGGAATGCCTATTGTTTTTCTATAAGAATAAAGAACTTTTTGAAAACAGCAAGCCACAAACTGCATATTTAACTAGAACGGTAAATTATAGCTATCCCCATCATAGATTAACTGTTACTGAAAAAGGAGCGTATTACAACTGCATTCGGTTCTTCAACAGTCTGCCAAATCATGTTAAAATTATAGATAATGCTGGTAAATTTAAGAAAATTGTCTTTAAACTATTACTAGAATTAGAACCTTATAACTTAGATGAATATTTTAGAAGTGTTAGTAGAAATTAAAAATTTAAAGTATCATTATGTAATTTGACACTATTTCATTTTATGTAAAACAATTTGTAATGTCAAAATACTGCTGAATTTATTACTGCTAGACCTTATATAAATTCTAATAATTCCCTATTGTGTCCAGTCCAGTAGCGTCTCGGTGAGCATCTAGGGCATTTTTAAACCTTTTAAACTTAAACCTTAAACTGGTGGTTATTAAAATATGCCTGGCGGTACTTTTCGCCTATGTATGTGATTCTGTTTATACAATAAAAAATACAAAATCTTATTTATTCATTTTTTTATTTAAAAAAATATAAAAATTTTGCACAACAATTTTTTTATTTCTTTTGGTTGGCCTATAAAAAAAGAAACATTTCTTTTTCTGACCATAAAATATTTTAAATGTGGTAATTGGTAGATAATAGTTTCTATGATGTTAGAATGACTCTCTTGAAAAAGTGTTATAAAGCACCCTAGTCTTGCTCTTTCAAATCCTTTACCCTAGATACAGGGTTTTTATTTATATTTTGCCACCCACTTTTAACTATAAGCAAAAGGGATTGATGCTTTTTTATCTATTATCTTTGGAGCATAAAAAAAGAAACAAATGAACATCAAAAACTTCAAGAATTTAAAAATGTTAGAGCAATGGGTAATTTGTCAGTGCAAGGTAAAATGTTATCAGATTTCTTTGCTTGCCTTAATTTTAAACAACTAAACAACATCTCAAATATCACAGGTAGCTATTTGGATTTAATTTTTGCCAACACTGAATTTTCTGTAAATCTTATGGATTTTCCATTGCTTCCCCTGGATAAATACCATCCAGCCATATCTTTTGAAGTAAAGTTAATGAGTGATAATATGGCAACTATAGATTTTGACTTTGATTATTACAATTTCAGGGAGGGCAATTATCGTTTAATAAATGAATATTTGGGTACATTTGACTGGAATCAATTACTTATTTCAGATGATGTTAATAAAGACGTAAATGTTTTTAATGATATAGTCCATATGGCATTCGATATGTTTATACCCAGGAAAATATTTAGAAAGCCTAAATTCTCATCTCCTTGGTTTAATAATGATTTAAAAGAATTAATCTTTAAAAAAAATAGCCCACAAAAAATTTAAAAAAGCAGACTACAAAATGATTATCTTATTTTCTCAGAACTAAGGAAAGAGTGTAAAAATTTATCAAAATTTTGTTATGAAAATTATATTAAAGACTTAGAAAATTCAATTAATACTGATAGTAAAAATTTTTGGTTATATGTTAATGCCAGGGGGAAGAAGTGGGAAATACCAAGGGTCATGTCGTATGAGGGTGAACCCTCGGAGGAAGGTAATATTGATGATAATGGTGATAAATCTAGTGATAATGTTTTGGATATAGCAAATTTATTTGCAGATTTTTTTTTCTTCTGTTTACTGTGATGATGCATTTTGTGATGGTTATGATAATATGTTAATTGATGTTCCTAAAACTGTTAGTATTAGCAACTGTAGTGTTACTTCTATAGATATTTATAATGCTATTTCTGACATGGAAAATAATTTGAGTGTGGGTCCTGATGATATTCCAATTTTATTTGTGAAAAATTGTAAATGCTTATTGGCACATATTCTTAGTATTATATTTAACAAGTCGCTTTCTTCTGGTGTTTTTCCTGAATTATGGAAGGTGTCATATGTTACACCCCTTCACAAGAATGGTAAAAGATCTGAAATTACCAACTATAGAGCTATTTGTAAGTTCTCTCTTATTTCCAAAGTATTTGAGATTATAGTTAATAAAAAGTTGAATCCTGAGTTTAGAGAGTTGTTATTGAAAATCAACATGGTTTTTCAGATGGCAAATCAACTGTTTCAAACTTGCTAGTCTATAAGGAGTCTTTGTTAACATCTTTAGAATCACAATATCAAATAGACGCTATATATACAGATTTTTGTAAGGCATTTGATAAAGTGAATCATAATATTTTGATAAGCAAGCTTAGATCGATTGGAATTTTTGGAAATCTATTAAATTGGTTCCAATCATATCTGACCGATAGATTTCAGTTTGTAAAATTAAAAAATAACTTATCAAAGAAAATTCATGTCAAATCAGGTGTTCCTCAAGGAGGGCACTTGTCTCCTTTATTATTTAATATTTTTATAAATGATGTAAAAACTTATATAAAACATTCTCATACACTTTTCTATGCCGATGACTTAAAGTTTTTCAGAGAAGTCCATTCAATTGAAGATTGTCATTTGATTCAAGAAGATATAAATAATTTAGTTTTATGGTGTCATGTTAATAAAATGGAACTAAATGTTGAAAAATGTAAAGTAATACAATTTCACCGTAAAAAAGTTCAATTGGTTTTAATTATGAAATAAATAATGTTCCTCTAGAGAAAGTAACCAAAATTAAGGATTTAGGTATAATTTTTGATTCAGAGTTAACTTTTAATGACCATGTTGATTATATAACGAATAAAGCTCTAAAAACTCTAGGTTTTGTAAAACGAACGTTGGCTGATTTCAAAGACATTTCTTGTTTAAAAACTTTATACTGCTCATATATCCGATCTGTTTTAGAATATGCTAGTCAAATCTGGACACCTTAATATAAAATAAGTATTGATCTTATTGAGAGAGTACAAAAGAAATTTTTAAGGTTTGTTTCATTTAAACTGGGGCTACAGTCTGAGCAAGTAGTATACACAGAAATCATGAATTTGTTACATCTTCCTTTTTTTTGAGCAACGCCGGAATTTTATAGACATCTGTACATTGTATAAAATAATTACATCGCAAATAAATTGTTCCGAACTTCTTAATCTGGTAAAAATAAAAGTGCCTCAGAGGACTCTTCGTGAATGTGATACATTCCATATTGAATATCATCGTACTAACTATGGTAGGGCATCTCCAATAAAGAGATTTTCTAATTTAGCTAACACCTACTGCAAAGATATAGACTTGTTCAGTATAACTCTCCCAAAGTTAAAAACAATATTGCAAAATAAAATGTTTGTTCTTGATGTAAATCAGGGAAATTAATTGATATATATTTTATAAACTCAAAGTCAGTGGCTTTGTTTGTATTTAAAGTAAGACTTCTTTTTTATTATTAATATTTAATTTTTTGTTTGTATATTTTTCCTTTTAGGTATTAGTAAAATGGCTGGTCCGTAAATAAAACATTTATTTATTTATTTATTTAAAATTTTATAACAAAAAGGTTGTTCAATTTTAAAAACCCTACATTTATGGCGTTATTCCTTTGTTTTTTTATACGATTTTCAAACCTTCCGAGCTAAAATACATCAATTAGCTATCATGAATTTCTTTAAAAATGCGGGGAAAGTAAGAAAATATGCATCTGCTGCTTTCCTTTCTTTAATTATACTGTGACGTATATTTTGAATTATACATAGGGCCACTACTTTACGTCACTTGGGCAATGTACTATATGGAACTATCTTCTTGAGACAATGAGACCGGTGGACCATCAAAACTAACTTTGCATTTTTTAAAAACTAACTTAACTTATTTGACTAATACTAGTACGGGCATACCCCCACTAGGGTTAGCCCGTACGGGGCTTATCTAAACCTAAACTTTTTCTGAACCTCACTGTTACTACCTCTTATCTCATCTCTTTCTAATTTTTTTCTCCCGTTTAAATATTCCATTTTCCAGTGTTTGTTTTGCATTTCTACGCGACCCAGTTTGTTTAATGTTTTTATTTTATTATTATAAGAGTAACCTAGAAAATTGTTTAATTTATACTTTAAAAACCTTGACACCTCACGTATATCTTTATTTAGCAAAATTCCCAATGTTAAGTAACCTAATTAAAATGTATACTTATTTTAAAATTCCCAAAAATGTATATTTCTAAAATTCCCAAAATGTATACTTTTTTATACTAGGTGTTCACAATACAAATATTCTACTTTACCTCTAGGCCTTAAAAACTACATTATAGCATCAGAAAAACACCAAGAAGAACCAAAGAACCTAGAACCGACAGATCTAAGTCTAAACATAACAGAAACAAGTAACTCGAGCAACAATTCAAGCATTTCACCCAAACACTATGACAAGGAGTCATTCGAAGATATGCTCTATTTCGTGTGCAACTTGTGTCCTTTTTTGTGTACGAAAGAAACGAAAATTACAGAGCATTTGAAGAGCGTTCATAAGAACAAAACTTTGAGCAAGTTGGTGCAACTGAAGTGCCCGGCTTGCGCGAACATTTTACCATAGGGCTTCTTTAAAGAGCCATCTTTTGCATGATCATTGTGTTTCTAATACTGATCTTAATTTGATTGTTCAGGTAAGAATTTAAATAGTGATTTTTGTATGACCGGGCGTAAAATACAAGTTTATTCTCCCATTTGAGGGCGTAAAATGGCACTTTTACGCCTTGGGCAAAAAGTATCAATAACGCCCGCATTTTTAAATTTATAAAACAATAATAAAATTAAATAACGCCCAATTTTTTTTGGTAAAACAACAATTTATTTAATTAAACATATGGTATAAGTATACTGATTACAATTTGAAACATTAAAAGCTGGAAAATTTTCTCCTACCGAGTTCTTTCTTTGGTGTATAATATTACTCTATATACAACAAAAATAAAGAAAATATATCTAACTACAGATAATACTTGTATATTAATTATCTTCAGTCTTACAAAACATATTGTTTGCACCTCTGACTCATTTACATCCAAAGCAACTTTCAGCCGTGGGAGTAAAAGTTGCTTTTACGCCCTTGTTACAAAATAGATATTTTTGTACCAAGGGCTTGTTGCCCAAGCTCCGCGAGGGCAACAATCAGCTGTGGGCGTAAAAGTGCTTTAACCCAGAGGTGCAAACAATATTTTTATGTACAACTAAAATTAATATACAAACATTCTCTCGTAGTTATGATTTTTTTTTTGTTGTATATAGAATAATATTATACACCTAAGAGAACCGATAGGAAGAAAATTTGCCAGCTTTTAATGTTTCAAATTTAATCAGTATACTTTTAACATACGGGTGTTGCTCCGTCGGGCGGGACATAAGGAATCCCACGTAAATTTTGAAGTGGTCCAATATTGGCTCCCCTAATTATTTTCGAAGAAAATATAATTAGGATTTTTTAAAGAGCATGAAAAGTTGTACCCAGTGTACAAATTTTACCTCTTCTCAGTCCGCCAGCTAAGAGATAAATGCTAAAATAAGTTACGAATCTCCTATCTTCTTACCCGCCTTGTATTATTAGAAGTTTATAATAAAATACTAGAAAAATTATTTGAACCTCTTACTCTCAAGTTGTCAGATCAATGTCACATTATTCTTAAATAATGAACCACTTAAATCAAGAAAAATCACTATTATAAAATGACATTACCAGGGAAATAGTTATTGAAGAGTAGCGGACATGTTTGCAGCCTATTTTCCCAACATTTAAAAACTAAGCTACCAATAAAAAATATGAAAATTTAGTCCAGCTAAGGAATGCTATTTCCGCTGAATGTGCCAGAATATGGATGTACCAACTAGCCAACGTAAGAAATGAGTTTTATAATCGTTTGGGTTATTGTCTGGCAGTTAATGGAGGAATATTTGAGCATTTGACTAAATCCAGATTTTTTTGTCATAAGAATTGATTTCTAAATGTAGAAAAATTTATTTTATTGTCTTGCGTAACTGTGGAGTGCATGTGTTGGAATTAGCTGTAAACTAAAATGAAATGCGAGGATTCTTTTGAAATTCCCGTATAAAATTGTTCAGGTTTTGGCAATGACATTATAAATTAATGTTCTAAATTGTCACTTTTAATCGATATGGTGTTTTTATTGTTGATTTCTAGAGTACAGGGTGCATAATGAGATACTACGTTGCAGAAGTATTAAGCAGTTTAGTCTTTACTAGTTGGTTGAAAATGCTCAAATTTTCATTTTGGGTGGAACTTATTGTGCTCTTTAATAAATGTTTCATAGCATTTTTCTAAAATAATTAGGGGAGCCAATATTTGACTACTTCAAAATTTACATGGAATTCCTATGTCCCGCTTGACGGAGCAACACCCGGTATGTTTAATTAAATAAATTGTTGTTTTACCAAAGAAAATGATGCATAATAATTTAATTTTATTATTGTTTTATAAATTTGTGGTGGTGAATATGGGCGTTTTTAATACTCTTTTGCCCTATAGGGCGTAGAAATGCAATTTTACGCCCTCATTTATAAATGCGGCCGTTTTTATCCATTTTTGCCATAGGGCGTAAAAATGCAAATTTACGCCTTTAAATGGGATCGTATAATTGCCTCTTTTAAGAAATATATCTTGCGTCTGCGCTTTCGACACATAACCTTATTTTTGCCTGTGGTTCACCCATTTTAAAGTTAACGAAAAATCAGTATTTACTTTTATTCTTCATAAGATATAAATTCATATTTAAATATACGCAAACACTTCTGTTGATTTCGTTTTTAAAGTAGATGCAAACAATACAGTATAAGCAAAACACAAAAAGTAAGGTTAGGTTTGGTAGTAGAATGAAAAGCAAGTGTGCCAGATTGTAACATCTAAAATTAATTACTGATTTAGAATATCCGTAAAAGTGCAAGTCCGTTTTAATTTCTTAACACTATTTGATTTTTATTACTGCTATAGATTTTTCGCTAATTAGAGCCTAGGTATAAATGATATTTTTAATTAATACGGTATTAAAATTTTAACCTTTTAAATAATTGATATTAAAATTTCTACAATCCGGCAACCACGCAGTTTAACAATAACGATAACGATAACGATAAGCTCTTCGGTATTCATCCATAATTAAAGGAGTCCGGTATGGTTAATAACAATAACGGATCATGTTTGCGTTACTGCGCAGTCTCAGAATAACGTTAACCACAACGGAATTGCAAAATAAGGGTTGCAAAATGTCTCGAATATCGTTAGTACTGTGGCAACCGTTCAAAAGTTATAATTGAAATAAGTGTTTTATTCTATCATTTATGACCTTACCTTTTAGGACACCCTGTATATTCTAGGGGTCTATTGTCATAATATTAACTTAGTATAAAATTTGAACAGGAAATTAAATGCTATTTTTATTTTAGGCTGTTGTTTTCTATTCAAATAAAGAAAACAAAAAGGTGTGAACACAAAAACCGACGACAGCAAAAAAACGATACAAAAACCAGCAGTGAACCAAAACCTATTAATAGTACTGAAAAAACACAGAAACAAGTTATTTCGGAACTAGTAATGGTAGTACCAGCAACAGAAATATTAAATCAGAATACACCAGTATTGGCAGCAAAGTTAAAGAAAAGACGTTATTAATCTGATGAAACCAGTGCAGAAGATGGCTGCTAATAAGTTGATGGATTTAGATTCCAGTTCCGAAACGTTGGATAATTTTTGATTTACACAATTCTATAGAAAATCAGGTAGGATATGTCTACAGGGTGGCCCACCATATTCGACATGGTCTGTAGCTGGATAACCATGAGGTTTTTAAAAAAGTAAATACTGGAACCTATACAGGTCGGATAAGACCACAGTAAAAATTATTTTAGTCTTATATTATTTTACTCAAGTTTGTTTATAGTACTAAGTGTCTAATTCTATTCGTTTCTGTGATATTTGATTTTTTGAAAAATGCAGAGGTAATATTAAATTGATTTTACTTTAACACTTTAAACTTTAAATGTGTAACAAGATTAGAAAAGTCTGCCATATCATACGTAGGTCAAATCAAGATCAAAATATTTTACAGGGTGATCAAAAAATAATTTCAATTTTTCAGAAAATCAAATAGCCATATCTCTCTTATTTTAAATGGAACACCCTGTATTATTTTACGTTACATGATGACAAATAAAATACTCCTTTTATATGGTGTATAGGCTGCCTAAACCTATCTTTTGTGCTTTTTAGTAAAATCTGTTTTTACAAATTTTTAGTCCAAATGTTTATTTAAATTAAAGTTGGCTGTGACATAGCAGCCATTTATATTTTTCTTAAGAAAATAACATCGACCATTTATTGATTACTAGTGTTTTAGTCAGTTTAAAAGAAATTTCAGTGATTTTAAATAAAAACCCTTCTTCTACAATAACAAGATGATATAATACTGGTAGGATGTGAAAAAATGGTTTACTTTAGTCTAGACTTAATCCTGAAAAATATTCCAGGAGAAACCATCTGATAACCTTAATAGTTGCTTTAAAAAATTTGACACAGTGATTATGAATAATGAAAGAAACGAGTTATAGGTCACAGAATGTCGTCATAACGGACCAGAGGCGTTAGTAGGATTGTTTAAAAACACAAGTTTTATCATTACTACATTCAGCTGAAATAGGTGTTATTGGAAGTAGCATTATAAGCAACTAATGAATTTTTTTCTGTGAATTTTAAAAATAGTGGCAGATAATACAAAATCTTTTAATTTTGTGCTTTTTTCCAAAAATTACATTTTGCAATATCGGCTTAGTAAATAGGCATAGCTATATCACAGCCTACTTACCTTTCATAGACATTTGGAATAAAAATATGTTAAAACGGAATTTGCTTAAAAGTATAAAAGATAGGTATAGGCAACCTATACACCATTTGAAAGAGCATTTGGTTTGTGATCATGTGGTGTAAAAAAATACAGGGTGTTTCATTTAAAATAAGAGAGACATTGCAATTTGACTTTCTAACAAATTGAAATTATTTTTTGATCACCCTGTATAATCTATGATCTGAATATGACCTACGTATGATAAGGCGGACTTTTTCTAATCTTGTAACAAATTTTAAAGTATAAGGAGTTTATGTTGTTAAAATAAAATTAATTTAATTGCACCCCTGCATTTTGAAAAAAATCAAATATCACAAAAACGAATAAAATTAGACACTTGGTACTATTAACAAACTTAAATTATTTTTGGTAATTGTCTAGAAAGTGGGAGCAACTCCGATTTTGACGAAATTTGGTATACGGGGGTTTTTGGGGCGCTGATCACGAATCCGAAAGAATTTTTAGTCGGAAACGTTTCGTTTTCGAGATATCCATCATCAAAGTTGATATTTGTACTAATCTTATTTTCACAATATTTTCCCTTCTTTTTGCACAAAATTCATATTATAATACTAAAATGGCACACAATATTTCATTTAACATCAAAAACCCTTTAAAAACATTTTTTTATTATTAATTATATTAATTTAAAAGCTTTACTTTAAACAAACTCGTGTATGCAACCATAAATACATCTACATATTGTATTTATGGTTGCAGCATTTATGGGTAAATTATTTTCAATTTAATGAAAAAAACGTGTAAAATAAATAAAAAACAGGTTTTTTAAAAGGTGTTTATAAAATATTGTGTGGCAATTTAGTGTTTTATAAAAATTTTGTGCAAAAAGAAGGCGGAATATAGTGAAAATAAGGTTAGTGTAAATTACTAGTTTGATGATGGATATCTCGAAAACGAAACGTTTCCGACTAAAAATTCTTTCGGATTCGTGATCAGCGCCCCAAAAAACCCCCGTATACCAAATTTCGTCAAAATCGGAGTTGCTCCCACTTTCTAGACAATTACCTTATTTTTTTATGTAGAATCCTAAAACCAGTTATCCAGTTACAGACCTTGTCGAATATGATGGGCCACCCTGTATTATGCTAAGTATGACAATCATCACCTGGCGGTATTTAAAAAAGTACTTCTTTGTCTTAAAATTTTTAAAATCTGCAAAGCTCGATTTGCGTGCCAAATATCAACGGGATTGGTTAAAAATTAAATACAATATGGCGAAAAAACCAAAATAAAAATTGAACTTTGACGGCTTGTAACTCGAAAACGAATGACATTTTGAAAAAAATTTATATAAAGCTGTACCCTTATTTTGTCAAGTAGAATCACCCCTTTAAGTTTTGTGATCGATTTTTGAATCACCCCTTTAGTTATTCATTAATTTCAAAATTACATACAGTGTGGTCCATTAGTGGATGCCGTAGCACGCAAATGAGCTAAAACGCGATTCGCTGCCGTTTTTTAATATTTGTTTTGAGAAAAAGTTGTATATTGAAAAGTTTCTTAAAATGATCCAAAGATTATCGAAAAGTTGATTATTTTTACGGTTTTGTAATTTTGGGAAATTTAATGTGTTAATTATTACCATTACCAAAATCAATTAACTTTCCGATAATCTTTGGATCATTTTAAGAAACTTTTCTATATACAACTTTTTCCAAAACAAATATTTAAAAACGGCAGCGAATCGCGTTTTAGCTAATTTAACGTGCTACGGCATCCTCTTAAGTGAGCAACAATTGGGAAACTTTACCACAATTTTTATTTGCGTTCCTTTTTTACAGGTTCCTTCTCAAAATACGCATATACCGCAAAAATTCCCCTGCCCCAAGTTGATATATCGGCAAATAACAGCGAGAAATTGATAACGAACTTAATGAAAAAACTGACGCTGTTGTAAAATACATCAAATTTGAGAAATGTGTTTATTCATCATGTAAAGTATTGTTGACAGACTCTAAAAAAATGGATTACCATATTAGAAGTCATATGAGTGTTGGATTTAAGTGTTTGGAATGTCAGGTAAGGTTGGTTTATGGAGTATAGTGGGTTAGTAAAAAGTACCGCAACTTTTAAATATCTTTAAAACCGCTAAAGCTACTTGTACCAAATTTGGCATAGTAAGAACATTTTAAAAGCGCAAATTCGGTACCCTTTAAAAATAATACAAAAAACATAAAAAGGCCGCCTGCAATGCGACTATTATATACAAAGGCGCCGCTATCCTTTACAGCGACGGGCCGATATACTATGGAATAGAAATCCATTATTTTGGCCAAAGAGCAACTTTGAAATTTTAATGGCTCATGCTGTGTATTTCAAAGTAGATACTCCAAACTACATGTACGCAAAATTATAAAAGGATATGACGACTTCTATTGGGGTAATAAGAAACTTGAAAATGTATTTTAAGGAAACATAAATAAACAAAATTTAATCTACTTAGTTTATTATTAGCCTTGTTTACTAAAAAAGTAAAAGAGTTTAAATAATAAGAGCTATTGTTGTGTTTCCGATGCAGTCTCGCGAAGTCTCGCTACTTTTGTTAAAGATTTTTTTACCTTTTTCTTTATCAGTTTTTGTACTTACAATTGCCTTCCTACTTTTTGCTACTTCTGAACTGTAAGGACGAGATACAAGATTATTTTATAATATACAAGGTTTTTCATTTTAAAATTTAATATGTTTTGTTCTACACTGTATATCCTAAAAGATAAAAGCATTCTGATGAAAGATATGGATTCTACGGAATCTACCCAACAAAACAGTGTTTTTTATTTATTTTATACGTTAAAAAATAAAAAGAGTTGGGAAGATGTATCTCTATTACGCTTCTAAGAATAATTTAAAATTATTTTTCAGATTTGGATGGTCATATATCCGAAACTAATTGAGATGTTTTATGAGCATTTTAAAAGATTTTTTGGTGGTGATATGATATTCAGGGTATTCCATTTAAAAAATCATACCTATTGTCCTACCCTGTATATCATATGAGATAATAATCATCGCATTACTGATTAGAATACTACCGAATTAACCAAACAAGCTGGCATTTTAGTTTATTTTGTACAATAAAAATAATTATGTTAAGGGGAGTGTAAATTTATAATAACATATAATAAGTTTTAGGTTTCCAAAAAGCATTTGTAATAATTTATAATATTTTTCCAGTAAAAGCACCTCATTTTAGTTAGATTGGTAAGTTTCAGAATTTTGACTAAAAAATTAATTTTTATCCCATAGTGCGATGACCAGCTGCATCAACCGGCATATCATAAAAAAATATACACGCGAAGATAAGCGTGCCCATTTATTTGCTTTAAACTTTTTGTGATTTTTTTCTTATCAAAGAGCACCTAATTTACATTTTTAAACTGTTCCTTCTATATCTAAGGTGTTTTGGACATGTAGAATTAAATAGTAATATCGGCACTGTTGCCAGATTTCCCAGTTTTGTACACGTTTTTTTTCAGTATTTTAAATCGAATGCCCCATTTATTTTTGTTGTATTAAATTGGACGAAACAAATTTAGTAAGTTTCTATATTCAAAATTCTGTCTCAATTAGTTGTTGAGATATGATAAACTAGACTTTCAACAAAAAGTAATTTGGTGCCTAAATATCTTTAAAACCGCTAAAGCTACATGAACCAAATTTGGTATCTAAGGTGTTAAGGACATGTGGAATTAAATAGTGATATCGGCACTGTTGCCAGATTTCCCGGTTTTGTACACGTTTTTTTTTCAGTATTTTAAATCGAATGCCCCATTTATTTTTGTTGTATTAAATTGGACGAAACAAATTTAGTAAGTTTCTATATTCAAAATTCTGTCTCAATTAGTTGTTGAGATATGATAAACTAGACTTTCGACAAAAAGAAATTTGGTTCCTAAATATCTTTAAAACCTCTAAAGCTATATTTACACAATTTGGTATTTATGGGTATTTTGGCACGCCTAAGTGATCAGTGGCATCAGCCTTGTTGCCAAATTTCATATCTGGGTAACTTGAAGATTTAATTTTGAAAATTTGGAATCTTTTAAAGTTGATACGCTCCTTTTATTGCAATTAAAATAAGTAGAGCATTCCATTTTAAATAAAAAATATTACATGTAGCCCAAAATTGAAAATCTGGCAACAATGACAGTATCATTGTTTTATGGAAGACAGATCCACGGTTACAAATCTGATAATATTGTCAGAATTGGCAGCCCAAGCTATACAAAAACAAGTGTCAATTAGATGTCATATACACCGACTGTGAAAAGGCATTTGACAAGGTCAACCACACCATGTTGTTAGAAAAGCTTGTAGAGTTTGGAATCTCTGAGGATGCATATCATTTTATAAAGTCATATCTTACAAATAGAAGGCAGTGGGTGAGGGTTGGTGGAAACATGTCGGAGAGCTTTGTTGCCACCTCAGGCATTCAGCAGGAAGTAATTTGGGGCCTTTGCTCTTCTTGTGCTTCATCAACTCTTTACCAGATTGCCTAAATCATTCCATAGGACTTCTTTTCGCAGATGATTTTAAGCTCTGCAGGATTGTTACAACTATAGAGGATTGTGAAAAGTTACAACATGATATAGATAATGTGAATAAATGGTGTAAAGAAAAACAAAATGTTCTTAAATATACAAAAATGCTCAGTTGTAAAATTCACAAGAAAAACAAACACAATTTTAAATACGTATAGAATTGAAGAATTTAACTTTAAATGTGAAAAAGAGGTTAAGGATTTGGGAGTGATATTTCAATCTAATCTAAAGTTTAATAAGCACTTTACTTTTATAAAAAATAAAGCTGTGAAGGCACTGGGATTTATAATCAGAAATAGTAAACATTTTAAGATCTCCACGATAATTAAATTATACAACAGCCTAGTAAGGCCACATTTTTTTTTTTTTTTTTTTTTTATCTTTGGACAAACCACGAAGGCTAAAAGCCTAAATACTAACGTACCGTGGGTGTCTTAAGCGAGGTAAGAGGGAGTTTGTTGACACGGGACTTAAATACTTGAAGATTTGGGGGAAGGAAAGACCTCCGCGGGCAGCAGGTTCCACAATCACAAGAATATGCATCACAAATATGAATGCCAATGGAGACCACACATGATGATTTTATAGAAAAGGTACAAAAAGGTTTTTGAGGTATCTCTACGTTGTTAAATGTAATAATTATCCATTTAAAGTTTCTTAGAAAAGTATGTTAGGTAGTTTTGGGATTACATCTTTGTCCCAAAGAAGAAAAGAACAAGCTGTGATATTTTTATATTATATAATACATAACTTAAAATACAAAGATTTTAATTTTATCGATTATGTTAATTTAAATGTACCAAAGATTAACTTAAAAATGTCAGTAAGCCGTAAAATATTTAGTCTAGACCCATCTAGCTTGTCTCCTTTTAACCGTATGATGGATGTGGCAAACAAGCTTCTCAGGGAGGTCCAGACAGATTTCTTCAGTGATAGTTTAAAAAAATTAAAATTTTTACTTCAGTAAAAGTCTTTATTTTTTTCATTATATATTATGGTTGTTCCGTACTTGTTGTTTAGTATGTAAGATTGTTGTTTCTTTGTACTCCAGTTTTAGAATCTTTACATGTAATTACCTATTGTACTGGTGTTTGTAAAGAATACAATAAATAAAAAATATAAAAAAATCTACTTGTCCAGAAACCCTTAAATGCCAAAATTTGTAAACGCAGCTTAAGTGATTTTGATTCTTATGTGGAGAGTAGCCCTAATACTAAATTTTTGGGATTGATTATTGATAACCAGTTAAAGTTTGATTCCCACATAGTTGCGATCGGGAAGAGGGTTGCTTCAGGCTGTTACGCGCTCAAAGATATACTGAACGAGCTGGGTTCCTCGGTGGATAGAACCATATACTACTCGCTTATAGAGTCGCACCTTAGATTTGGGATTGCCTTCCGGGGAATGTCCGCCAATTATCTTATTAACAGTCTGTTTGTTTTGCAGAAGCGAGCTATTAGATACTTGTGTAAGGCGGGACCAAGGGATTCTTGCAGACCTCTATTTATAACCCAGAAAATACTAACTCTTTACAGTTAATTTATTTTGGAGACTGTCACCCTTATTTATAAAAACCGCCACAATTTTGTTTCACGGGACATGTCTTGCAACACTCGCCAGACACATGACATATCCCTACCCATACCGACTCGGACCGTAACAAAAAAATCTGTGATTTATGAAAGCATAAAAATGTACAACCATTTACCCAATGAAATAAAAGCCTCTCCTTCACTACACTTTTTTAAGAGGTAAATTAAAAATATGTTAATTGGTAAAGCTTATTATAGTTTGGATGAGTTTTACAGTGATGTTTTGTGGCACTTCATTTTTGTTCCTTGTTGCTCTATATATGTATACAGGGTGTCCGGGAAAATGTGGGAAATCTCTCGCACACGTATGGAACAGATGAAAATAACACGACAAGTTCCTATAAAATTTTTCCGTTTAAGCCCCTCCTGCGGAGATATGATCCCCTAAAGGGGGCAGCTAGAAATCGATTTTCCATGAATAACTTTTAAAGCGCTCTGTATAATTTGATAATATTTTAGTACGATGCATACTAGTAAAGACCTCTTAAAATAGTGCCCTTGAAACTTATGTCGCTTCTTTAGTTTACCAGGGACGGACTAGTTTTCGCACATTATTGATAATATTTTTTACGCCCTGTATGGTGAAGACACAAAAATATGTTTTTGGGTAGTTTAAACCTTTTGCTAAAAAAAGGTACTCTTGTTTGGCATCGATAAAATGAGCCGTTTTCGAGTAAAAAATTATTTTAACAATCAGAGTTTATTTTTGTTTAATAATACAATATTTTATTTTCGATGTAATTTGTAATTTTTGATTCAGTATTGAAGTCCTCTCGTAGCAGGTCAGGAATTTATTGTTAAAATAATTTTTTACTCGAAAACGGCTCATTTTATCGATGTCAAACAAGAGTACCTTTTTTTAGCAAAAGGTTTAAACTACCCAAAAACATATTTTTGTGTCTTCACCATACAGGGCGTAAAAAATATTATCAATAATGTGCGAAAACTAGTCCGTCCCTGGCAAACTAAAGAAGCGACATAAGTTTCAAGGGCAATATTTTAAGAGGTCTTTACTAGTATGCATCGTAATAAAATATTATCAAATTATACAGAGCGCTTTAAAAGTTATTCACGAAAATCGATTTCTAGCTGTCCCCTTTAGGGGATCATATCTCTCGCAGAGGGGGCTTAAACGGAAAAATTTTATAGGAACTTGTCGTGTTATTTTCAACTGTTCCATACGTGTGCGAGAGATTTCCACATTTTCCCGGACACCCCGTATATTTTTAGCAAACTGGCGTTGAGCAGATAACCAAAGGTTTATAATTTGTAATATATGTTAATCTGAATGTTTTTTTCTTTTTTTTTTAAATTATTGTCGATTTATAGCTCTGTTTTTTTTGGTACATTTCACATTTGTATTTAATTTTAAGTTGTTGGTTATTTCTAATGTTTGTTTTTTATATTTTAACATTTTAACCATTTATTGACTTTTTATATATTTTTTTATCTTTTTTTATGTAGTCTTTATGTCTATTTGTTTGCATTGGATGATTTTTTTTTTCTTTAATGTACATTTCTACACCGCTTTGTCCATAAGAATCTTGTTTCTTGGATAATAAAGCATATTTTGACTTTGACTTTGAATTTGATTTTAGAGATATTTGAGCGCATCTGAACTTTTTACCTAAAATGTGGTGTTGTATAATCTTAGCATCTAGTAAAAATGGAATTTTAAAAATTTGCGGTCTTATTAGATTTATCACTGCGTAATTTATTGCAATGAAAATAAATAAGACATTGCATTTAAGAAAAAAAATAAACGAAAAAGATACGTGTACAGTTTTAATGATATTTAAGAGTTGCAGTTCGTTTTACTAACCCAGTTTAGTTCTGGGCCCACTCGGCGCGGCACTTGGTTTACAATTTTTTAAGAAACGCATTACTGTAGTCATTTCTTCTAATTCGTTTTGTGTTTCAGAAGAGATTCATGCTGTGGAGACCGTTAATTTCCCACTTATGGACGATGCACAAGATCGACATGGAGCTGTTTTCTTGCGACAAGTGCGACTACAAAACAAATACTTTGTCAAAATTGAATACTGTGCATAAATTAATACATTCAAACGTGAAAGCATATCAGGTATGTCTGCGATAAATCCAAGATTTCCTGAATTTATTTAAACTGCATAGTGAAAATTCTTAAAACTGATTATTTTAATTGGAGATATGCTCTATATTGGTTAGGCGGATTCATTTATTGGATGGTCTTCTTGTTGAGTACACTTGGTTGCCTTTGCTCAATACTGAAGTATCTTCACGAAATCTAAAAATCAATTAACTCATTACCTTTTTTGTCTTACAAATAATAAATACACCAGTTACTTATGTCACTCATGACATATGTCAAACTATTTTCAGTTTGAGATACAAAAATAATCTAAATTTTAATCATTTCTTGACAACGGTGGCAGACTTGCCATCGAAACGTCGTTTTTTTAATCAGAATTTTTTGGGTTTTTTGGGGGTTTTTCTTTTATTTTGTTTCAGGCGACCGGGCAGTTCATAGGGGTCAATAGGGCTTAACAGGGTCAGCTCGTATACCCCGGGACATGGACCGAAGCGGTCCCATTCTTTCCAGGCGTGTACTCAACAAGAAGACCATCCAATAATTATTTTAATGCCTATTTAGCAACGCAGATTAGTCATGATTTTTTTACTTGATTGATTTGAACTACTAAAGAAATTTAAAAATTAAATTTTGAGGTCTACCAACGACAAATGGACCAAATTTGTTTTTAAATAAACAATAAATGTATTTCTATTTTTTTTAGATATGATAATAAACTAAGTATGTTTAAAAAGTATTAGTTATTAACTTTTTTTTAAACAGCTAAATTCTTAAATGTGTGGTTGACAGGTAACGCCGCCCGCGGGTTTTTACTCATATCGTAAACTAAACATGAATGAACTCTTTCTGACGCTTGAGAGTGACGCCCTCTCATTTGACAATATGGCCAGTGGCATAGCTAGAGGTATCGGGGTCCATACTATCTCAGTAAATTAATGTTTCTTTGTTAAAAAAAGGACCTTACCTCCAAACGGGGCCCTTTCCAATATATTATATAGCTTGTGTGGTCGGGGTCCCCCTTTTTTAACTTTTTCTTAGTCGAATAAAGTTGAAAACGAAAAAAACTTATACCTTCTTTTCTATACATACACCCTTTTTGGGGGCCTCTTCTAACTGGGGGCCCGGGGGAACTGTCCCACCTCGCTGCGCTAGTGAATTTGGAAAGCCAAAAGTGATCAAATAAGGCGTTTTTTGGTGTTTTTGTTGATTAGAAGGTGAATATTGGTATTCATTTACGCACCTCACTTTTCACAGGTAAATGGCGACATTTTATTCAAGGACATCACTTGATGTTTTTGTAATGTCTTTAACAGCTTACAATCATCGAATATTTAAACTTGTTTAGAGTTGCCCAGCGATCCAGAGTGTAGAAATATATGAATTCGAGCTTTAGAATTAGAAAATAAAGTTTTTGCCCAAAAGCTTTAGAGACACAATTAGAAGTGATGGCCTTCGCCTCTTAAAGAAAGATGCAATCCCCGAAATTTTTTTATAAGAATTGTAAGACCTTTTGCTTTTACATTGAACACTATTTTATACATTTTATGATAATATACTTTTATCAAGTGTCAGAGTATTAGAAACTTTTGTGTTGTACACGTGTTTTTATATTGTTTTTAAATAGTGTTTTTTCCTTTGTTTTATTGTAAAAATCGGATACATCATTTTACACTTACAAGCGTTTGAAATTTGGCATAAATTTTCTATATTTAGAACGGTTCGGCCAATTTTAAAAAGCAAGCTGGCGTTGAGCAGATAATAAAAGGACCTTTAAATCAAGGTGCCACATGGCCCCCTTTCCATTAGAAAGAAAAAGTTGAATACTCCCCTTAGCACTAAGCCTCGTGACCATAAAAATGTTGATGTCAAAAAGTAGTTTAAAAGACACCTTTTTACCCAAATTTTATCCGACTTCGATATCTTGTGCCATTCAAAAATTAAGAGGAAGGGAGCAATTTTAAAATTCTCACTGTACATAAATTCTTTTACAATTCCTTTTCATAGTTTATGATTAATCTTACCTATTTCTTAAGTACATTACCCGAATTGTAATCGAATTTGTGGAAGACTTTATGGATGCGGTGTATACCTAATAAAAAATGATATCAAGAAAATTAATATCTTTAAGTTATATACTACAAAGTATAAGGAAGTATCTAAATTGTAAATATACAAATAGAAATAAATATTATGACACAAAAGCCAAGTATTATAAAAATATATAATTCAAACAAATGAGCTTTATCTTTATTTGTTTATATATTTACTCATTAACGGGCATTGCCCAATTACAATTTTAAATAACAAGCATCTACATATATATCTAGTACTAAGCTTTTTTAATTAACAAATATTCAGGACTAACATTTTATATTTTAGTTAACCACCAAAATACTTAAAAAGCAGTAAAAAACAACAAGCTACTAATGATTAAGAAACAAGAAAACAACATCTAAAATTAAATTTAAAATATACACATTAAAAAATCTAACCTTAAAAATAAAACAACATGAAGCCTTAATCTATAAAACATTGGATTTCATAACCCTTCGAAGCCTATTTAGGGATAGATTAAATAAATCGTCCCCAAATTTATTGGCATGCTTCATCAATCTATTTATTGGGGAAAATTGCCCATACAACCTTTGGTGAAAATTTGTTTGAAAGGTAACAGAATGCCTTAATGTCCTTGAAGGAACATAGAAATTTATAGAAAAGAGCAGTTCACTACATTGCACATTCCCATGAATTAGTTTAAAAAGGAACAATACATCAGCATTTTCACGTCTAACTTTCAAACTTTGTATATTAATAGCTTTTTCAAGATCTTCAAAATTTATTGTTTCCTGAGGAATATGCAATTTAAAGGCAATGTATCTTAAAAACTTTCTCTGAACAGAATTTAACATTTTAACATATTTCTCATAATATGGATTCCAAACAACAGAACAATTTTCCAAAAGGGGTCTTACTAACGAAGTATACAATAGTTTTATTGAATTTACATTTTTAAAATCTTTGGTATTTCTTTTAATAAACCCTAAAATTCTAAGGGCTCTATTCTTGCAATATTCAATATGGGAAGAAAATGTAAGTTTATGATCAAAGAACTTTATAGCTACAAAATAACATAAATCAGGTTTCTTTATATGTCTTGCAGCTCCCAACAGAGAAAGTCGTGGTGCCGCACGTATGCATCCCTATACGATCCAATTGGACAGGCCCCGAACTTCCCATTTCGTTCGTTCTTTTATCCCTAGAGTTTCTAGACTGTGGAACCTACTGCCAGCGGAGGTCTCTCCTTCCCCTCCAAATCTTCAAGTTTTTAAGTCCCGTGTCAACAAACTCCCTCTTACCTTGCTTAAGACACCCACGGTACGTTAGTATTTAGGCTTTCAGCCTTCGAGGATTGTCCAAAGATATAAAAAAAAAATGTCTGGATTTTGTGTTATAATTTCGATGTAATTTTGTATAATTATTGAAATTTAAATATTTATATTAAAAAAAAATGTTTTTATTTTTTTACTATCAATAATAAAATTCATTACTTATACTATTAAAAGTTGGTAATGTTACGCCTTTGGTGCATACTAGGGTGTTAAAAATTTTTGTTAACACCCTGTAGTTCGAAACTAAGACGTTTAGAACAAATTTTTATATGAAGTTTTTTCATGTTTTTTTAAGTAGAATTTAAAAATAAAAAAGGTGATTTTTTTACTGAAGAATTTGATCGTATCGATACGAAATGACCATGCCGAAAATTGGTTTTTATTTATTTACGCGAAAACCGTCCATCAAATAAAAAAAGTCAAGAGGTCAAATTTGTTCTAAATCTAATGAGAAGTTAAAAAATATTTTTATTTTAAAAAATACAGTGGCGTACCATTTTTTTATTAAAAATATTAACCTTTAACCCGTCATAGACTACACTGGTAATAATTAGTTTTTTTCTTGTATGCCAAAAAATGTGTTTTGGTGCATAGAAGGCGTCCCCCAATTTTTTTAAAAATATCTCAATTGATATAAAAGTTATTACGAAAAAAACCATAATTTTTTAAAATTTTTAACACCCTATAGTTCGAAAACTAAGAAATTTAGGACATTGTTTATATGAAGTTTTTTTTTCATATTTTTTAATGTAGAATTAGCCCTGAAAGTTTGTCGGATAAGGTGTGAAACACCCTGTATATGTGTCTTCCAAAATATCAAGTAGGCGTAAAAACTTTTCATTATTTCAATTTACTATTTAGAATTGTCTCAAAAATCCAAAAATAAAAAAATATATACAGGGTGTTCCGTTTAAAATTCCAACATTAGAATTATTTTCGGTTAAACTAGAACTAACCAAAAAGTAAGAAATACGCAAAAACTTTCCTGTCTCCATACCATTTACTTATACCAAGTATCGTTTTGATAATATATTGAATACTCTAGAAGCTGTGGCTTGTCTAACAGATGTGTTGACACCCGGTATAGTACAAACAAATGTTATTAATTTATTAATTGGATGGATATAGTGAGAACGAAACGTTTACAAAAAAAAATGCAGATTCGTGATCAGCGCCCCAAAAACCCCTGTTACCCCTGTATACCAAATTTCATTTAAATGGGAGTTGCGGCAACTCTCTAGACCATTACCTTAATTTAAAATCGAAATAAATTATGTTATTTTAAGTATTTCTTTTCCTTTGCAGTGTGAAACTTGTCAAAAATCCTTTAAAAATCAAAAACAACTCAGAAATCACAAGCGAATCCACAGACAAAACGTTGAAAAAGAGGTGACGACGTGTGACGTATGTTCGAAATCGTTCACAGATAAGCGGAGACTGAGAAGCCACATGGACTCAGTTCATAAAAAACTAAAGCCTTTCTTGTGCAACTATTGCGGATACAAGGGATCATGCAGGGCTTCGTTAAGGATGCATATAAGAAGTCATACAGGTAGTATAATTATTCTCTTTTTCCCGCTCAGCCCTCTCTTCTCTAACCCACACTCCACTGTTCGTTTACCCCTTTCTTCTCTTATTACTCCTTTATTCTCTAACTCCCCCTCTCCTTGCTTTCCCCCTTTTTTTTTCTTTTTTCCTTTTCCTTTTTTTTTTCTTTTCTCACTCACTTCATTTTTCTTCAGTCTTATCCTTTTTTTTTCTTTGGACTCTTTGTTTGACCTTCGGACAGTGCGGACGTGCGTAGAGGACTACAAAGTTCTTCCCGGAGTGGCGGCTAGAGGTGTCGTACGAACGTTTTTACCTTCGGGGATCAAGGAAAGATTCACGCTAAATTGACGGCATCTTTCTTCTGGATCTAAGCGCTGTGAGTAAAGATTCCTATAAGCTGATGGTATCCTGTTTGGTGGTGAACACGAGGTATTTCTCAAATGGCGGGAAATAGATGGGCGTGCCATGGGAACTATCAGTAGTGAAAGTGAAGGTTATACGTAACATCAGTAGCAGATCTTGGTTTGACAACCGACAATTTATGCATTGCATCGATTGTTGAATTATTTGTTTTCTTTTTGGAATTTCTGGGAGCTACGAGCTCGATTATCCAGATTTTCCGCCGACGAAGCCCTGGAAAGCATTGTCCGAAAGGGGAGAGTGGTGGATTGGACCTGAAGGGACCAAAACCAAGAAAAAAATAAAGAGAGAAATCTTTTTTCTTTTCCTATCTTTTGTCCCTTTACCTTTTTTTTACATAGGAAAATTATCATTAAGGAAGTGTAGTTACAGTTTGATTTTAATTGATTTTTTATTTTTAGGAGAAAAACCATTTTCTTGTGACCAATGTCAGTATACAACGTCTGATCACAACTCACTAAGAAGACACAAGCTAAGACATACGGGCCAAAAACCATATAAGTGTTCATATTGCCCATATGCTTGCATCCAGAGCAGTACTTACAAGGTAAATATTTGTAAATTAAGATAGAATATACAGGGTGTTTCCTAACTAAGGTATGACACTTAAGGGGGCATGTTTTTTATGAAAAAAAGCTTCTCTAAACACGTGTCCGGACTTTTTTTTAAATTTCTTAAAAACCCTTTAACAGATATAGATAATATTACAAAAACATAAGAAATAAGTTTTGTACCGTAGTTGTTTAAGGAATAAATCTCAATTCATAAACTGATATTTCGCTCCCGTTGCCGTAGCAGTTGTCGTTCAGTTAAATTTGGTGTGTAATGCCATTGAAATTGTTTATTTTTGGGGTTTGGGCTAAACTGACCTCATATTTGTAATTGAAACCACAAAAAAAAAACGCGAAATACAAATATGAAAATTCGTAATGGACCCATAATGGTATTATATTTCTATAACTTTTAAAGATATCAAAATCTAACGTATGCCAATTTGTAATATTAAGAAGCAACTTTTTTAAGCAATTACATCAGCTCTAGTCAATTTTTCTACTTTTTGAGATACGCCACTTCGTGATATTGTCGACGAAATTGCTTATGGTTATGTGTTATAACTTGAAAGTATGTCAAATTATTTTGATTAAACTGCCATATTTTATTTTGTGTGATTATAAATGCATCAGTCAAATGCTAATACAGGGTGTCCGACTATATTTTAACCGCGAATAATTTTAAAACAAATAAAATTATCAAAATGCGGTGTTTGCAGAAAGCCTTAGATTTTTTAATGTTTCTTTTTATAACCTTGCCATTTGGTTGTGACATTTATTTCTTACGAAAACGGCCAATTTTCGTATATAGGGCAAGTTAGTTATTTTAAATGGAACGCCATGTATATTTTTCTATAATCCTTAAATACAATTTTTTTCCGTTTAAAAAAATTAACCCAAACCATTACTATTTAAAAAAATAATGGTTTTATTGATCTCTAAAAAATTGACTGCATGGCAATAAAGAGTATTATTTGAAACAGAAAATTTGCTACTTACTCATTATTTAGTTTTGGTTATGCAAAACTTAAATTAAACAAAAGTTAAAAAAACACCAAGAATTACTCACAACGCACAAATGAAACGCCAAATACCAAATAACTATACCTGAAAACGGTCGACCGTAGATCCCAAATTATAAACTAAATTATGATGAGTGTGGTCCTGTCACTGTATAGGTAAACGTTTTCAGTGTTGCAACCACTATATTTATTAAAATACTGCAAATTTTGTCAATGTTGCCAACACTATATTGGGTTTTAAATGAAAAATGCTAACTTTTATAAGAACTGCGCATGTGCAAAGGTGTACAGCAATTCTCCCAGTGTGGGGTAAAAATTTCGTACGCAGATCTATTGAAAATATGTGGGGATTAATTTCTATTAGCAATCCTTTTAATTTTTAGATCATTGTTTGGGACGGTTAATCCTACCCCCACTTCTCTCAATTTTGACTCCTCTTACTTCGTGCCCCGCCCACTTGGCTTCTTCCTAAACAATAGGATCACACTTGTTATATGTTCAATGGGTTGGTCTGCATTTACTAGCGAATTACATTGTTTTTTTGTGATTTTTAGATTCATTTAAAAACGAAACATCCCGGCCTGGAAAAGGATCTTATGTTCACCTGCTTCATGTGTCAGTACAGGACGGTAAACAAAGATATGTACAACTCTCATATGGTAACTGTACATAAACAAAAACCTCCAATTAGCTAGAAAGTAAGAAACGCCGATAATGTGGGACAGAATCTTTTTTTTTTTTTTTTTTGTTATGTTAGGGAGTGTCTAGAAATGCGTTTATCGGCGAATATTTTAGTGATATTTGTCCAATAACAATTATGGAATTATTCAAGGAACGTAAACTTTTTAATAAGGAGCGCTAGATTTTTTATATTTGTCCGAAAATATAGGTTATGTTTGTGACGTCACCTTTTTGCCATAATATGTTTTTATCTGACAAAATAAACCAATACTTGCATACCATAAACTAAAATCACTAAAAAAAAACATAAAAAGAATTGTATCTTACCCTTAATAAAGATTTAAACGTAAATTCCCTGTAAAACGATATCCAAAGGTCAGTGACCCCTGTTTACAGGTTTTAAAATTCTCTGTAACTGCAGTACCAATAACTACTCAATTAAACTATAAACAGTAAAAACTAAACATACCGGGTGTTGCTTCGCCGAGCGGGACATAGGGAATCCCATGTAAATTTTGAAGTAGTCAAATATTGGCTTACCTCATTATTTTAGAAAAAAATGCTATTAGGATTTATTGAAGAGCACAATAAGTTCTGGTTAGAAGAGAACCAACCAATAAAGAGTAAACCGCTTAAATACTTCTGAAACGTAGTATCTCATTATGCACCCTGTACTCTAGAAATCAATAATAAAAACACCATATCGATTTATCAGTGACAATTTAGATCATTAATTTATAATGTCATTGTCAAAACTGAACAATTTTATACGGGAATTTCAAAAGAATCCTCGCATTTCATTTTAGTTTACAGCTAATTCCAACACATGCACTCACAGTTACGCAAGACAATAAAACAAATTTGTCTACATTTAGAAATCAATTTGTGACGAAAATATCAGGATTTAATCAAATGCTCAAATATTCCTCCATTAACTACCAGACAATAACCCAAACGATTATAAAACTCATTTCTTACGTTGGCCAGTTGGTACATCGATATTCTGGCACATTCAGCGGAAATAGCATTCCTTAGCTGGTCTAAATTTTCATATTTTTTATTGGTATAAAGCTTAGTTTCTAAATGTCCCCATAGAAAAAAATCGTTTGGCGAAAGATCCGGAGACCTGGCTGGCCAAGATATTGCGTGGTTCGGGCCTATGATGTCGTTATTAAATGCGTTGTTCAAGTATTCGCGCACAGCTCTGGTACTGTGTGCTGGGTAGCCATCCATTTAATACCAAATCTCTTGATTTTCACGAGCAAGGTTGGTGGTGTGGTCTTGTCCAGTAATGTCCTCCAGTTTTCTCGTGATAATGTTTCCTTCGGCCTCCTCTACACAAAGTATCACTCTCGTTTTGTACAATTTGTCTCTAATTTTCACGTCGTCTTTACATTTGCAATTATTGATTACTGTGCCTGTAGTTTCATTTTTTTTATCATTCGTTCTATTGTTGGTTTACTTGGTATTGGCCTATTGGGAAAATAGGCTGCAAACATGTCCGCTACTCTTCGATAAATATTTCCCTAATAAAACCATTTTATAATAGTGATTTGTTCTTGATTTAAGTAGTTCATTATTTAAAAATGATGCGACATTGTTTTGACAACTTGAGAGTACAAAGGTTAAATAATTTTTCTGGTATTTTATTATAAACTTCTAATAATACAAGGCGGGTAAGAAGATAGGAGATTCGTAACTTATTTTAGCATTTATCTTTTAGCTGGCGTACTGAGAAGAGCTGGAATTTGTACACTGGTTACAACTTTTCGTGCTCTTTAAAAAATCCTAATAACATTTTCTTTTAAAATAATTAGGGGAGCCAATATTGGACCACTTCAAAATTTCCAATGATTAAAAAGCAAAAAAAAAATAACACCAAAACCTCAAAAAAAAACCTTCCACTACGATTGTAAACAAAGAATTACGGGAAAAAGAATACGTCACAAAATTTAGCGAACATAGGCTTAAATGGGATCGAGCGTTCCTTATTAAAAAGTTTATTTTCCTTGGGAATTATTTAAATTATGATGTGTTCATAGTATTTCAAATTAAAAAATTCGTTTTATTGAGGAAAAAATATTTTATGACCATGTACATGGTTTTTATTTATATACAGGGTGGCCCACCATATTCGACACGGTCTGTAGCTGGATAACGTATGTCCTAAAAGTTTTAGCACAAAACTCATTGTCTTTAATTTTAACAAAAACAAAATAATATCAAGTTGCCTTTGAAAACAAAAGTTTATTTACTTTATTTACTGTCAGTTGAGATTTATTTATTTTGAAGTTTTCGTTTTAAGATGTTGTATAAATTAGAAATAAGAAAAAGTATCTACAAGTTAGTTGGGCGGATACACAAAGCTGAAATCTGTCGAATATTCCAGAATGAAAACATTTCACGCAGGACCATTTATAGAACAATAGCGGAGTGCGAGCAGGGAATACCATGTCTGAATCTCCCAAAAAGTGGAAGACCACGTGCATTTACCGCACAGAGGTCAGAGAGATTGGTGAGAAGAGCAAAAAACCAGATTGGAATGTCAACGAGGAGACTGGCTAGGCAATACAAATCTTCTAAGAGTACGATATCGTTGGAATTGAGGAGGAATGGTCTTAACTATCGAAAGAGACGTAAGTGCCCCAAATACTCTCAAGCGCAGCTTCTTCGTATACCAAGATGTCGTCAACTGAGGCGGGTGCCAAAACTTTTAGGACATGGGGTTTTTAAAAAACACTGGAACATATACAGGTCGGATAAGACCACAGTATAAAATTATTTTAGTCTATACAGGGTGTCTCAAAAAAGTGTGACGTATCAAAGTTATATTTTTTAAATGGAACACCCTATATTTTATAACGGTTTTAGATTCTACATAAAAAAATAATTTAAGTTTGTTAATAGTACCAAGTGTCTAATTTTATTCGTTTTTGTGATATTTGATTTTTTTCAAAATGCAGGGTGCAATTAAATTAATTTTATTTTAACAATACGTAGGTCATATCGAGATCATATATTATACAGGGTGATCAAAAAATAATTTCAATTTTTTAGAAAGTCAAATTGCAATATCTCTCTTATTTTAAATGGAACACCCTGTATTTTTTTACACCACATGATGACAAACCAAATGCTTTTTCAAATGGTGTATAGGTTGCCTATACCTATCTTTTATACTTTTAAGTAAATTCCGTTTTAACATATTTTTATTCCAAATGTCTATTTAAACGTAAGTAGGCTGTGATATAGCTATGCCTATTTACTAACCGGTTATTGTAAAATGTAAATTTGTTGGAAAAAAGCACAAAATTAAAAGAGTTTGTATTATCTGCCTCTATTTTTAAAATTCACAGAAAAAAAATTCATTACTTGCTTATAATGCTACTTCCAATAACACTTATTTCAGCTGAATGTGATAATGATAAAACTTGTGTTTTTAAACAATCCTAATAACGCCTCTGGTCAGTTATGACGACATTCTGTGACCCATTCCATCCATTATTCATAATCACTGTGTCAAATTTTTTATAGCAACTATTAAGGTTATCAAATGGTTTCTCCTGGAATATTTTTCAGGATTAACTCTAGACTAAAGTAAATCATTGTTTTCACATCCTACCAGTATTATATCATCTTGTTCTTGTAGAAGAAGGGTTTTTATTTAAAATCATTGAAATTTCTTTTAAACTGACTAAAACACTAGTAATCAATAAATGGTCGTTGTTATTTTCTTAAGAAAAATATTATTGGGTGCTATGTCACAGCCAACTTTAATTTAAATAAACATTTGGACTAAAAATTTGTAAAAACAGATATTACTAAAAAGCACAAAAGATAGGTATAGGCAACCTATACACCATTTGAAAGAGTATTTTATTTGTCATCATGTGATGTAAAAAAATACAGGGTGTTTCATTTAAAATAAGAGATATATTGCAATTTGACTTTGTAAAAAATTGAAATTATTTTTTGATCACCCTGTATAATCTATGATCTCGATATGACCTACGTATGATAAGGCAGACTTTTCCTAATCTTGTAACAAATTTTAAAGTTTAAGGAGTTTATATTGTTAAAATAAAATTAATTTAATTGCACACCTGCATTTAAAAAAAAAAACAAATATCAGAAAAACGAATAAAATTAGATATTTGGTACTATAAACAAACTTAAATTATTTTTTTATGTAGAATCTAAGACCGTCATAAAATATAGGGTGTTCCATTTAAAAAAATATAACTTTGATACGTTACACTTTTTTGAGACATCTTGTATAGAGTAAAATAATTTTATACTGTGGCCTTATCCGACCTGTATATGTTTCAGTATTTACTTTTTTAAAAACCCCATGGTTATTCAGCTACAGACCGTGTCGAATATGGTGGGCCACCCTGTATTTAATTAAATAATATTAGCCGAAAATATGTTTTTTAAGCGTAGATAGCGCAAAAACAGTTAAAGGCAGACATATAGAAGCCTTAATAAAAAATACTTAGAATTGGGCAAAAATATAATTATAAATAATATGGTGTTTCATTTAAAAAACGCAACATTGATGACGTAATTCTTTTGTTTTTTATGCAATTGTTTATTTAATACAATTTGCAAATTCCCCGAGCTAAAATACATCGATTGGCTATCTTGAATTTATTAAAAAATATGGGGAAAGTAAAAAAATATGCCATTTTTTTCTGCTAAATGGAATACCCTGGACAACTTCCTCTGACACTCGCCTTTCACTGGATTTTATAATTGGAATTGTTGATAATTTATTAAATCAATGGCCTTGCACCACCCTTTCAAAAAATTGCCAGGGAAAACCATAAAAGTTGCTAATTCTTTTGTGGTAGGAATACATAGATGACATCTGATGTATTGTTCTCTTAGTCAGATACTTTTTTTTGTAGATTAGCGTATTTTTTAAAAGTGGTCTGCAGATAAACATTTTTAACTTTTTTATACCTTGATGATGGAGGTAGTAATCGAATGAAACGTTGTGTATAATAATTGAAAGATTTTGTCCCCATTTTGTTAATATAAAATAGCGCAAGATGTGATATTTATATGTATAAGTGCGTCTTTAAACAATTTTACCTATTTTTTGTTACATGTTTTTACGTATTTTTAGTACTCTTGGCACCTATTGTAAATTATACAAGGTTTTTAAAACAGACATAGTCGGTATTTATGTTGTTTGCATTACAGATGTCTTTATGTTTTTCGATGTTGAACGTCGTGTTTTTAAAACGTATTGCAGTTTTTTTTATTTACCTTCACCCTAAATAATAAACGATTATTTTATATATTGTCTTTTTATTATAATAAAACTATTTTTTTAGTGACGATGAATATATTTGCTTGGTTGGGATTTATTTAAAGTTGACCTTTCTTAATAATGATATTATTAATACTATAACAGAGACAACAATGAGACAAGCAACTAAATGTAAATAAATTATCCGAGAGAGAGATAGCTGCTGGGCCTTCCTTGTCTGTCTTCAAGGAAGGCAAACGCAGATGGCGCGTGAGTCGACTTTATCGTTTGCCCGCCAAATTCAAATTATATAGCTGTGCAATTTTTGCCCTTAATGTTAGGTACCTGTTTTTGTTTCCTATTAATATAAAATATTGGGGTTTAGTTCAATAATTACACACACCTTATTAAAAATGTCATTTATTTGGTTTTTATAAAGATTTTTTCTTACAGATAACCATGTCAATATTACCTTAAATTATCTGTTGAAAAGCACAAATTTAATATATACACTGTGATCACTAATAAAAGTCAACATTCAAAGTCCAATTAAAGGTAAAAAACCACGAAACACACAATAAATCACAGAAAATGCAAACAAACTGTCCAAACAAATCGGCCATTGAAAAATATCAAACACAAATATCGATTAACATTTCGGCGTGACTGCCTGCGGCAACGTTTGTCAAGTTAAAAATATTATTAGTATATTTGTTTTCTCTTAATTAGATGTGAGCCAAAAAGGACATTAAAGTTTACATGCAGAAATTGTAAACAACTTGGCAACCAGGGCAAAGCGATGATTGCTCCATCTACGATAGCCTGCCATGATGAAAGACAAAGACATATTTATTGGAACTTGCGTTAAACCAGAAAGAGATAAATACAATGGACAAATTGTTAGGACCAGTTACTCGTCTCATTCTCTGACTATAATACTCAAACAGGCTAATCCGATGTTAATATGATGCGGTACCTAACTAGAGGGCACCACCTACACAACTTTAATTTTCTCTAAAGATCACAACCTTTTTTTGACACCCTGTACGAACCATCTATGTAAAATAATAAACTCTTCTTTTTTGTTACACAAAAAGGTGTACAGGGTGTTCTATTTTCGTATGTTTTACGGGGTTTCTAGCTTATGAGTGAAGTTACAAAGATGCGGTTTTCGCGACACCGTGCTACTTTTTTGTTAAATGGCATGCATTTTGTTGGTAACTACGGGTTCTATAATTCACTAGTGAGCTAAAGGGTACTTTAGCTCACTAGTGACTTATAGTACACTTTATATCCTCAAAATCTGATCAATTATGTAGATATTATATGTAAGTGTTGGATAAAATAATTTTATCCAACACTTACATATAATATCTACATAATTGATCAGATTTTGAGGATATAAAGTGTACTATAAGTCACTAGTGAGCTAAAGTACCCTTTAGCTCACTAGTGAATTATAGACAATACAAAATTTTGTTGCTGGTGTTGACAATGACAAGTAACAAATAATGGATGACGTTTTCAAATTATTTTCGATATTAAAAACGATTTATACGAAAGTGTTGGATAAAATTTTGTATTAGACACGTGAGTTATTACATATAAGTCACTTAAGAAAATTACCTCTCTCGCCCTTCGGGCTCGAGAGTTAAACTTTTCTTGCGTGACTTATATGTAATATAACTCACTTATCTAATAAATAATTATTTCTAGTATTTTATTATAAACTTCTAATAATACAAAGCGGGTAAGAAGATAGGAGATTCGTAACTTATTTTAGCATTTATCTCTTAGCTCGCGGACTGAGAAGAGCTGAAATTTGTACACTGGGTACAACTTTACGTGCTCTTTAAAAAATCCTTATAATATTTTCTTCTAAAATAATTAGGGGAGCCAATATTGGACCACTTCTATATTTATATGGGATTCCCTATGTCCCGCTCGACGGAGCAACACCCGGTATACTGTTAAAATGAAGTATTACTGCAAATTATTGTTTGTTTATTAAATTCTCAACCAACTTCACATATTAGTACATCTTTATGGTTCCGATTGCATCCCAGGCCTAAGTCACTTCCTTAGATCGTGAAAAGAACTATACTAAGATGTGAAATCTGTACTTTCACACTTTGGACATATTCTTTCATATACTGATTTTCTCATTTTTACAAATAAAATTTTTCTAAAACTTTATTTTTCTATTCTTATATACACAGTTATAAAGTCTTTAGTCTTTTTGATTTCCTGGTGTTGAACCAGCTGCCATTTGGTTTCTCCAAAATTCACCGAAAACGGTTGTGGATCTGTGTGACGCCCTGAGCCTTCGTGAGGTCCAATTATTATCACCATATTTCCCCTAAAAAAAAAAAATAAACAGGTAAGAATATTTTTATTAGAAATCCTTATGCCCAATGTTCCTTTTTTGATAATTGAAACAACCTTCATATTTGCCAAAAATAAATTTATTTTTATAAGCTTTTAAAAAGTATACAGGGTGATTCAAAAATCGATCACGAAACTTAAGGGGGTGATTCTACTTGACAAAAATAAGGGTAGAGCTTCATATACGTTTTTTTCAAAATGTCATTCGTTATTTTGGTTTTTTCGCCATATTGCATTTATTTTTTAACCAATCCAGTTGATATTTGGCATCACAAATCGAGTTTTGCAAATTCTAAAATTTTAAGACAAAAGTACTTTTTTTAAATACCGCCAGAGGGCACTTTACCCAAAACTTAAAATTTAATTACATCACAACTTTTTTATTTTGACAGATATCGCAAAGCTGGGGCGCCGTTTTATAGACAATCAAAAACTTAAGAAATAAGGTACTCTTTATTAAAAGTCGATAAACCTTACCGTTTAGGCACCAATAGACATCAAAGTTTTCATCAATTTCAATCAAATTACCTACATACATACAGGGTGTTCAGTAACTCAACCGACAACTTTTTTTTCCAAAACAAAACACGGCAGCGAATCGCGTTTTAGCTCAATTTAACGTGCTACGGCATCCTCTAGAGGATAGCGTCCTCGACCCTATCCAGCATGTTCAGTTTAAGTGCACAATACTACACAAATTTTTTGAACATTCTCTAACTGGGCTTTATAGATATTATAACTTCTACAAAGGTTTTTGTTTAGTTTTTTTTTGACCTCCGGACAGTGCGGACGGGCGTAGACGACTACAAAAGTTCTTCCCGGAGTGGCGGCTAGAGGGTGTCGTACGAACGTTTTTTACCTTCGGGGGATCAAGGAAAGATTCACGCTAAATTGACGGCATCTTCCTTCTGGATCTAAGCGCTGTGAGCGAAGATTCCTATAAGCTGATGGTATCCTGTTTGGTGGTGAACACGAGGTATTTCTCAAGTGGCGGGAAATAGATGGGCGTGCCATGGGAACTGTCAGTAGTGAAAGTGAAGGTTATACGTAACACCAGTAGCAGATCTTGGTTTGACAGCCGACAATTTATGCATTGCATCAATTGTTGAATTATTTGTTTTCTTTTGGAATTTCTGGGAGCTACGAGCTCGATTATCCAGATTTTCCGCCGACGAAGCCCTGGAAAGCATAGTCCGGAAGGGGGGGAGAGTGGTCGATTGGACCTGAAGGGACCAAAACCAAGAAAAAAAAATAGAAATAGAATAGAACTTCTACTAACCTGTAGTTTTGAATATAATCTCTAAAAGCATCCCCGTTATTGAAGTAACAAAACAGCAGAGCGCATTTTGGTTTTTAAGTCTGGAATGATTTCGTCTTCCACGTATCTTAAAGGAATAAAGGCAGGATTGGAATACTTGCTTTGCCACCATTCTTTGTTGATTTCGTAACCAGTAACAGGAAATTTCTAGAATTAACAAACAACACACACTTATTAGGTAATGAATATATTTAATTATGTCTATTAAAAAACTCTTTTCTTTAAAAAGAAACTGAAAAGCTAGAAAACCACGTAGAAAACAAATTCACAAAGCGGTCACCTTCGGTCGAAATTAACGTAGCTAATTTTACCATCATTTTATTTTTATTAGCTCCAAAATACATAATAAAACATTTTGTTTGACCTAATTTTTATTTGCATGATTTTTTAACAATAAAATGTTATGAAAAGGCCATTTCTTTAAATTATGCAAAAACATAAAATAATGTTGTTTAGCTGCGCATTATAAATAAAACAGATCAAAAAAATTGCTTTAATTTTAGTTAAATACCAATGTTAATAATATGGTTTAAAAAGTATGAATATATGCGTTGAAGGTCGCCATTTTTGTCTGCTTGCCGGCAATTCGCCTGCATGTAAAATTTATTGGCAATTAAGTGTTTATTTAGGGTTAACTTTTTAATGCGTATAAGATGTTAGCATAATATTGCCACCAATTGCCAATCACAGAACTGGTATGTGTTGCCAATGCTTTACAATCAATGCCAATATGAAAAATGTACACTGCCGGCAAATAGTGTGTTGCTGGGTAGTTAAATCTATGTTTAATAATTTTACAAAATATGTCATTGTAGCAGTGCAGAATATTATGTAAAAAAACAATAAGTGTCAAAATTTAAGTTCTCAGAAAGCAAAATGTTTCTAGCACAGCAATTAACAATTTTCAAAAGAAAAACGATAACTGGGTATAAAACATTAATTTAGATACCAAAATTTTAATTAGAAAACCTATTTATACCTGTGATATGTTTCAATTATCCATTCTAAAAGTCCACAACCGCAACCTAACGATATAACACCCTGTATATTATACTGCACAAAGACGGTTTTTAAAAATTCCAAATTGATTCACTTCGGCCATACCCCACAATAGTTTTAAAGCATTCAAGTTGTCCGAATTTTGTTTAAATTCAAAATTTCTCTTCCATTCGTTATTTTATAATGTTCCAAAACTTTATCTAAAAATATTTTCCATTCTTTTTCAAAATTAAAATTGTTAGAGTAAGTTTTTCCTTACACTTTTGTAATATGCAAACTCTAAAATATTCATATGCCATATGAACTGTGAAAATTAGCACAAAAAAATCATTATTGCATATAGGGTGGCACAAGAATTTTTACAACGAACATAATATACTGAAATTTAATGAAAATTTTGATACCTTTAAATTCTTGGTTCCTCTATTAATTTTACAACAAAATTGTATTAGACAATTTTAAAGACGTTGATAAGATAGCGCACACACCACCCATATAACATTTTTTGCCGGCAAGGCATTGGCAAAAAGTATCAAAGACATCAAAATGGGCAATTGGTCGTTATTGGGCCACGTGTTGCAGAAAATGTGATGGATCCATTATTAACAGTTATGCTGAAAAAATGCATTTAGGATGATGGCATCCATCATTAAAAAAGGTTTTTGGCAAAAAATATGCCTTATAGATTATGGCATTACATTATTTTTTTTCCTAATGACAATAAAATGCATTTTTACCGTCCAGGGAACTAAAATGTGCATAAATAATGCACATGCATAGTGTGTGTTTATGTACAGGGTGTCCCATATAAAATTAAATACTATAATTTTGGAAAAACCATAAGAGATACAAGAAAAAGTTAAATGCCGAAGTTGTTCAGTGAAATGTATTTTTTTAGTATTTTTATTGTATTTCTTATGGTTTATCCAAAATTATAGTATTTAATTTTATATGGGACACCCTGTACATAAACACACATTATGCATGTGCATTATTTATGCACATTTTAGTTCCCTGGACGGTAAAAATGCATTTTATTGTCATTAGGAAAAAATAATGTATTGCCATAATCTAATAGGCATATTTTGGCCAAAACCTTTTTTAATGATCGATGCCATCATCCTAAATGCATTTTTTCATCATAACTTATTAATGATTGATGCCATCACATTTTCTGCAACACGTGGCCCAATAACGGCCAATTGCCCATTTTGATGTCTTTTTTTTGATACCTTTTTGCCAATGCCTTGCCGGCAAAAATGTTATAGAGGTAAATTTCATGATTTTCTAACAAGCCAATTAAATGTTGTCTATAGGCAACCCAAGCAACAACAAAGCGGAACCGATAAAGTCACCGTTGTGTACATGCATGGCATTCTTTGTCTAATGTCTACTTGTTAGGGTTTTACATGCGTTAGACTGTCTCCTTTTCATGCATTGCCTTTTAAATTGGCTAAACATGTAAGCTTATTTGTTTGTTTTCTGAATTTTAATATTGCTTAAGATATGTTTGTAGTTGTTTGCTGCAAGAAGGATTCAGTTTCATCTTTTTTTCTTTTATTTAATGTATTTAATAAATACATATCTAGTTTAAAGCAGTTTGAACTATTAACCAAACTTTTTCTTTTCCACCTAGAACAAAATCATTTTTTGGTACCCTCTATATATGTTCAAGCAGTCAATTTAATATTGAGTTATTTTTAAATAATAAAAAAGCGTGCGTCTACGTCAGGCTTTTTTGTACAAATAAACTGCTTACTGTTAATTATGTAACAAAGCTAAAATTAGTTTCACCAAATGTGATATTAATTATCACACGTGAGTTGAACCATGTAATAAAAAAATGTTTGATTAAATTACACGGCCACGCAGCAAGGCTGCCTCTAGTAGATATATGCTTGACGATACTACTAATCAAAAGCGCTAGTTATTTTTCTGCCGTGCCTAGCCAGCTGTCCATGAGAGCGGTTTTTCGCTCGCGGATAATAATTCAGCGTTGTGATTGAAGGGAAAAGCATTTTAAATTTGCACTAACCAATCACAAAACTGAATTTATCAGCCGCAAGCGGAAAACCGCTCTCATGGACAGCCAGCTTAAGCGCCGGCTATTATAACTTACTTATGTTTAAACTTAAGATTTCGTAATCGGTACTCAAGTACCGCTTAAACTTAAGATAAAGAAGGGTTTTTAAGCTTAGTTCATAAGCTTGCGAAATGGGGATTTGCTAATTGCAGAAACTTGGTTCTGATTGGTCAATTAGTAACGACTTTCGAATGTCAATTTGCGCTTCGCAAGCTTATGAACTAGGCTTTCAAAGTAAATTAGAAAATTAGTGTTTTTTCTAAATTTGTAATCTTCAGTTTAATTCAAGATTTATTTACCGACACTTATAATAACCGGCCGAGCAGGCCGTCCATGATGGTTCGCTCGCGGATATATTCAGCGTTGATTGGCGGGAAACGCATTTTAAATTTGCACTCAACCAATCACAACGCTGAATTTATCATCCGCGAGCGGAAGTCGTCTCATGGACAGCCTGCCTAAGCTTTTGCAGTTGCTAAGATCTTGCTGCCTAGAAGTCGTTACATAAAGAAAGAGAGAGGGGAGGACATTGCAGATATATTGGCAATTGGCAGCCATGTTCTTTTTGGTAAATCACAGAAAGTGTGTACACAAAAAGTAAAAAGTTTAAGAACGACAGTTCAATAACTGACCTGTCCCTTGTCTATGACACAGTTTTGTTAAGTTTTTAAACACTTTAACACTTTATTTGTGTAAAATAATTATCGGAACTTCATAAACAGAGTGTTTGTTTGGTAAGTGCGGTAATTGACGTATAACTCGCTTTATTAATTTTGATAATAAAACTTTATTCTTTTTAAATTAGTATTTTCTCTATCGACATTTTATGTATCTTGATAATGTTTATTAATTTAAAATCAACCCGTAGGTTGAAGTTTAAACTTTTGCTTCAGTTTTCTAAAATGTGGAGTTTATAAATTTCTAGGTAATCTGTAAAACTCTGCTTAATCAACAAAATACAAAGAGAAAAGCTTAACTTGAGATTTCGGAATAGGTACTCCAGTACTGCTTAACCTAATATAGAATAATTGTTTAGTTATCGAACACCACGCCGATTTTGATGATTTTTGGCACAAAGGACATGGGGTTTTTGGGGCGCTGATAACAAATCTGAAACCAAAGTCGTAAATATAACCTACTTTGAGATGTCACATTTTTAAATAACAGCAATAGATAGGTATAGGTATCCAATAAAACAAAAGAAATAAGAGTTTTATTCAGCAACGTTTCGTTTTCTAAATATCCATCATCAAACTCTTAAAGCAAATTCTAGCCTTATTTTCACTATATTCCTTCTCCTTTTTCCAAATAATTCTTGATTTAAAGCGGAATTGACACTCGATATTTTATTTCTATTCCTCCTAAACCCATTTTTCATTTATTTTTACCCCTTTTTGCCATAAAATTGTAAACCTTCACTTTAAAAATTATGGTAATTTTCTAGAGACCTGCGGCAAGTCCCGATTTTAACTAAATTTGTATACGGGGGTTTGAGGCGTTAATCACGAATCTAGAAAGAATTATTTGGCGGAAACGTTTCGTTCTCGCGATATCCATCATCATAGTCAAATTTAAACTAAGCTTATTGTCACTATGTCATTCCCCTTCTTGCACAATTCTGATTTAGTAAGCCAAAGCGTCACCAACATTTGATGGATTCACCTGGTAGAACCCGATTTTCAATGACGTCATTACATTAATTTTGCATTGAATTGCGTGACTTCTCCTGATAATCCGGCACCTCGTCACTAAACACGTAGCTGGTCATGGCAAACCGGGATCAAAAATGTGCCTCAAAGTATAGCTATACATCGCAAAAACAATGTAAAACAGTAGAAACGAAAACGGGGTTGTAAAAGGTGAAAATCAAAATATTGCGCGACTTTAGCTTTTAAATCAAGAATCGTGTAAAAAGAAGGGGGAATACAGCGAGAATACGCAGGTTTGAATTACTGACCGATTTTGACGACTTCTTGGCACAGTGGACAGGGGTTTTTAGCGCTGATAACAAATCTGAACCAGTAGTCAAACATAACCACTTTGAGATGTGTCCACTTAACATAACAAGACAGGATGAAAAACCACTGGAACAAGAATGACATTTTGATCCATGATCACCGTTTCAACTCAACATCTTAAGTTAATTTACATTTCCGTTATCTCTTCTCAATAATCGATAAAGCGAATTGACACCGATACTCATTTCTACCTCTAAAACTCCATTTTCCATTTACTGGCCTTCTTTTGCCATAAAAATTGTAACCTTCAATTTCACCATTCACCATTAAAAAGGCCCGGTAATTTCGATAGTTATCTAACCCACATTTAAAAATAATAGGTCATAGTCAAACATCAGCACCACTTTAAAGCTATTTAAAAATGGTAATTTTCTAGAAACCTGCGGCAAGTCCGATTTTAACTAAATTTGGTATACGGGGGTTTTTTGAGGCGCTAATCACGAATCTGAAAGAATTATTTGGCGGAAACGTTTCGTTCTCGAGATATCCATCATCAAAGGTCAAATTTAAACTAGCTTATTGTCACTATATTCCCTTTTATACACACAATTCTTGATTTAAAGCTAAAGTGTCACACAATATTTGATTTTCACCTGGTAAACCCCGTTTTCTTGTTTTTACATTATTTTTGCATTAAATTGCGTGGCTTTTCTTTGATAATCCGGCAACCATACATACACGTAGGGCTTCATGGCAAACTGGGATTAAAATGATTCAAAGTATAGCTATGCAGTTTAATGCAAAAATAATGTAAAAACGTAGAAAAACGGGGTTTTAAAAGGTGAAAATCAAATATTGTGTGACACTTTAGCTTTAAATCAAGAATTGTGTGCAAAAAGAAGGGGGAATATAGTGAAAATAAGCTTAGTTTAAATTTGACCGATTTTGATGATTTTTGGCACAAGGGACATGGGGGTTTTTGGGGCGCTGATAACAAATCTGAAACCAAAGTCAAATATAACCTACTTTGAGATGTCACATTTTTTAAATAACAGCAATAGATAGGTATAGGTATCCAATAAAACAAAGAAATAAGAGTTTTATTCAGCAATGTTTCGTTTTCTAAATATCCATCATCAAACTTTTAAAGCAAATTTACCCTATTTTCACTATATTCCTTCTCCTTTTCCAAATAATTCTTGATTTAAAGCGGAATTGACACTCGATATTTCATTTCTACCTCTTAAAAACCCATTTTTCTATTTATTTTACCCCTTTTGCCATAAAATTGTAAACCTTCACTTTCAATTATTCAAATTATTAAAAATCGGTAACACTTGACGAAGTAATCTTAACCTACATTTAAAAAATAATAGATAAAAATATAGTCAAACATAGAACCTCCCACTTTTTTAAAGCTATTTAAAAAATAAAATTAATTTTTGTAGAATATCTACAATGTTTGCTTCAATAGCGACAAACTTAGCATCGGTAGCAGCTAGCCACTTGTTAAAAAGTATTGCTCCCCAAAATCAAAACTCTGGTGGGGAAGTTAATATTCCAGATGGTAACTACAACATAAGGGGTCATGTAAACAATGTCCCAGTGGATTTGAGAGTGGAGAAAGGAGCTCAAAGTGCAACCTATACTAGTAGAGAAACCTTTGCAGGAAATGGTTATGAGAAAATCCAACAAAATCAGTTGTTGACCAGGTTGGTAAATTTTATTCATATCGGTCTGATATCTATCACTTAATACAAACATTAAAGCAATAAATATAAAAAAAATTAAACCCACTTCAAAAGATAAATAAAACTCATTTATTTAAATTTATTTAAACAAAAAAGTTTTAGGAATTTTTACGTAGAATTCAGTGACGTAGGCTAGGGCGGGGCTAGTTGAGTAATTTTTCACTTGATCGGTTATAGCTCCTCAAAAATAAGTATTAATGGCTTATAATGCATACTGATGTATTAGCAATTTATTCCTTATTAATAATGTCCATAGTAATTTCTTTCTATAAGTCAAATTTAGGAGCTACATCTATTTTAATGTAGATAGTCAAGTATGCCCTGTGGGTTTAGTTGGGCAACTGTAGCTCAACTAACCCCAACCTGAAATTTTAAAGGAAAAGTAAATTTATTGGAAAACCGGTTAGAATTATATCCAAAATCTTGATACATAATTAAACTGCAATAAATTTACTTAAGATTAACACTTACCTGATTGAGAACGGAATACATTTTACTATCACAGATAAAATTTTCCGTCTTGCAATTATTTTACTTATTAATCACAAAATAAACATTGCGCACGGATACTTTTCTCAATCGCCGCGTCACCACTAGTGGTCGCACAATGAGTTCCCCTCGCGCAACCCCTTCTTTATGCTATTTGATGGTTTCGCGTGCGGTCGGTAGTTTTTGATATATTTTGATTGCCCAACTTACCTCTATGCTCAACTAGCCCTGCCCTACCCTACCTATATTTTTTCTATTGACTTTTATTTTGATGGATTGAATCGTATCTCACCGGTCGCAAGCAATGTGTGAAAATTGATAGTGTAGTGTCGCGAGAAATAAATGTTACTTCTGGAGTGCCCCAGGGCTCTCACTTGGGTCCCGTTTTGTTCCTTATTTTTATTAATAGTGTTACATCGGTTTTAAAAAATGTGAATGCTTATTATACGCCGACGACCTCAAATTATTTTATTCTGTAAATTCCATAGAGGACTGTTTGAATATTCAAAAGGACTTAAAAAATCTAGTCGATTGGTGTGCTTTGAATTGTTTAGAACTAAATGTGACTAAATGTAAAGTGATGCGTTTTTATAAATGTAAGAGTCCTCTAATATATCAATATTCGATTGATGGTGTTGCATTGGATACTGTAACTAGTTTTAATGATCTGGGAGTAATTTTTAGTAGCGATTTGTCTTTTAATAAACATATAGATGCCACAGTTTTAAAAGCAACAAGAATGTTAGGTTTTCTACGCCGTACCTGTTCAAACATCTGTGATATTAAAGCAATTAAGTCATTATATAATAGTCTTGTTCGTAGTGTCTTAGAATATAATAGTATTATATGGTGTCCAGTTTATAACTGTCATGTGCAACGTTTAGAGCGAGTACAAAATAAATTTGCCAAATTTTTATTATTTAAGCTACGATTTCCATATAGGGATTTACCATATTTGACACGTATACAGTTAGCAGGTGTGGAAAGCCTTGAACATCGTAGGAAAAATGCACTGGCACTGTTCTTGTTTAAGTTAGTTAATGGTCAGATTGACTGTGATAAGTTATTATCTTTGATACCTTTTCGTATACCCCAAAGACAAACAAGATCCAGACAGCTATTTCCCAATGTATTTAATCGAACAAATTATGGATTTCAAAGATTTTCACACCGACTTATAAAAAATTACAACGAGCATTTTGAATCTGTAGATATTTTTAGGCATAGTTTTGAGAGTTTTAAAACCATAGTTAGAAATAGAAATTACAGTTAGTTATAATTAATGATAATTAGTATAGTCACAAAAGAACTGTAACTAGTTTTATGTTTTTTTTGTTGTACTATTTGGAGTTTTACTCTGTAAGTATTGATTTGAATAAATAAATAAATAAATAAAGTTATAACACAAATTTGGGTTTTTTAAATGGAACACCCTGTATATTTCATAGTATATCATTAGTTAAAAGGTCTGTGATGTATGTATTTTTTAATAGTTTCGGAAATATAGTCATCATCAGGATTTTTTTAAGGAAACACCCTGTATATTATATTACTTTTGCAAAGATATTTCAGAGTGGTTTAAGAAAATATGACGTTTAATATATTTATCTCTTATAGTTTTGGAAATATGACCATATAAACCTACAAAATAGTAGACATGCATTAAAATTTGGAATCTCATATATATATATATATATATATATATATATATATATATATATATATATATATATATATATATATATATATATATAATATTCAGGGTATTTTATTTAAAAAAATCATACCTATTGTCGTTATATAATATATATATATATATATATATATATATATATATATATATATATATATATATATATATATAGATTAGATTTGATTAGATTTTTATTGACTACGTTTTGTAGAGATACAATTGTAGCAAGTCATAGAGTATCTATAAATATTATAAGAGATATCTCATATGTATAATTTATATAACATAAAACATAAAATAAGTAAAAAAGTGCTTGACAGATATAGTACAAAAAAAAAGGATGCATACATATATATATATATTAGTACAGAAATAACAAATCTTTATATTGATTAAAATATGCGATAAAACATAACATACAATACACTAAAAGAACAACAAGACGGTTTTAAAACCTTATTAAGCCTTCCAGTCCTGCACATCCACTAGAGAGTGTCTGCTCATACTCACCCACCGAATAAAATGAGTTTTGTATAAAAAAATTTTTAAGGTGTAATTTAAATTTGGAAAAATCTAATTTCTTTATCGCTTCCGGCAAAATGTTGTACAGATTGACATTAAGGGAGTTTTTAAATGCTTTGTTTAATCTATATCTATGCGGTCTAATTAAGTGTGCACTTCGTGTCTCGTAAGAATGATAAAAGGAATTCAAATCAAAACTATTAATATTACGATGTATTTCCAAAAGTTGATAAAATATATACAACGATGGTAATGTCATTATTCGAAGCCTTCCGAAATAGGGCTTGCAGTGGTCTATATAGCCCCCCAGCGATCACACGAACAACCCTCTTTTGTAACCTAAATATTGACACAGAATCTGCGGCATTACCCCACAGATGAACCCCATATGACAAGTGACAGTGAAAGAGTGAGTGATAAACGGTCAAAAGAGCAGAATTACCAACTACAGCCCTTAATCTCCTTATTACGAAAATTACAGAGGACAACCTGCTTTTAGAGCCGCGATATGCGCGCTCCAATTAAGTTTGCTATCTATAGTCAAGCCCAGTAGCTTGACACTGTTTTCTTGAATCAAGCTCGATTTATTCGAAAAAATAATTTCCTGAGTTTTATCCATGTTGAGTTTCAAGTTATTTTGGGTGAACCAGGTCTCTACTTTATCCTTTATTTGTGTCGTATTTATTTTTAAGATTTCAAGAGATTGGGCCTTAGAAATTAATGAGGTATCATCCGCATAGCAGACAACACTCTCAGGAAGCATATAAGTAAACAAATCATTGATGTACACTATGAAAAGAAGAGGCCCCAAGACAGAGCCCTGGGGGACGCCACTCATCACAGCGCACATTCTAGACTCCTCATCGTTAAGACAGACGCACTGTGTTCTGTCTGTTAAATAGGAGGTTAGTAAATCCAGTGGAAGACCTCTGACTCCATACCTTGAGAGCTTTTGTAGCAAGAGTTCATGTGAGACACAGTCGAAGGCCTTGCTGAGGTCACACAGGGTAAGACCCATGCACTCCCCCTTTCAAGCCCCTCAACTATGTCTTTAACAACCTGGGAAACAGCCCGAACTGTAGTTAGTGTGTCACGGAACCCAAATTGAAAAGCATGCAGTAATCTAAAACCCTCCAAATATTGATTTAGGCTTCTCTTAATCACAACTTCAAACACCTTACCAAATATGGGAATTATCGAGATGCCTCGATAATTCTCTGGCAGGTTAATATCACCCTTCTTAAAAAGTGGAACCACTCTGGATTTTTAAAACAATCAGGAAACTTTCCCTGGCTAATACATAAATTAATTAGATGTGTCAGTGGTTTAATCAGACAAGGACTTATCTCCTTAAGGATATTATTGCTTATATTATAAACATCCATACTATTTGATCTTTTAAGATACCTAATAATGTTATTAATATCCTCATCGACCACCGGTAACAGCACAAAAGAATGTGACACCGTGGGAATTCTTGTTAATAAGGTACTCTGCAGTTCATTATCAATTGGTAGTTTTTTAATTATTTCAGTTGCTACAGATACAAAATAACTATTAAAATCATCTGCTGATAAGTTAACAACAGTTTCATTTCTCTTTTGTTGATTTCTTTCCCAATTTATGATTCTCCATACGTCTCTTGCTTTATCTTGAGACTCGTCAATATACCTGTCATATGCCTGTTTTTTCGCAGAAACTATAGACCTTCTGTACTCCCCCTGCAAGACTTTATAAAGTTCTTTATATAAAGGGTTAGATGACCCATCACTTATGACCTTTATAGTCGAGAGAGTTTCCCTTTTTTCTTTTAAATCCCTATTAAACCATTTAACAGGTACATTATTATCGCCACTTACAGTCCGCAGTGGAAAATACATATCAATTAAGTTCTTACATTTGGTTGTCAATAAATTTGCCATAATTTCGACATTTTGAGACTGATAAAAGTCATTAAAGTCCATACTCCCTAGATCATTTTTTAAAGCGGCAAGTCCAGCTGTTGTAATTTTTCTAACTTTGCGCTTTTTAATTACACGATTTTTCCCAATGTTCACATTTATAAACTGACCATAGTGATCAGATAGGCAAGGCTCTACAACACCCGCCACATAATCTTCCTGACTAATATTAGTTAATATATTATCAATACAGCTCTTAGAGCCATTAAAAACTCGCGTATAATCATTAATGGTTGCGCTAAGTCCGTAACAATCCATTGTAGTGACCAAATCGGACAAACCAGAAGAGTTACCCCTAAAGTTTATATTAAAATCGCCCAAAACGAAAATATAATTATATTTATCCGCCATGTCGTCAAGAAACCCGTCAAGAAGCTGCAAAAACAACTCACCATCGCCTGAGCACGATCTGTACACCGTGACTATTAAGATTTTATTGGACATTTCTATAGCAGCAAATTCTGCATTAACCTCCTTACAGTAGGGCTTAACGTCTATCATCTTACACTGGATATCGGCTAGAGCATACATGCATATATATATATATATATTATATAACGACAATAGGTATGATTTTTTTAAATAAAATACCCTGAATATTATATCACCACCAAAAAAATCTTTTAAAATGCTTTAGAAAATACTACATTTGATGTGTCTATCTCAATTAGTTTCGGAAATATGACCATCCAAATCTGAAAAATAATTTTAAATTATTCTTAGAAGCGTAATAGAGAGATACATCTTCCCAACTTTTTTATTTTTTAACGTATAAAATAAATAATAACACCGTTTTGTTGGGTAGATTCTGTAGAATCCATATCTTTCATCAGAATGCTTTTATCTTTTAGGATATACAGTGTAGGACAAAACATATTAAATTTTAAAATGGAAAACCTTGTAAATTATAAAAAAATCTTGTATCTGTCCTTACACTCAGAAGTAGCAAAAAGTAGGAAGGCAATTTTAAGTGCAAAAACTGATAAAGAAAAAGGTAAAAAATCTTTGACAAAAGTAGCGAGACTTCGCGAGGCTGCATCGGAAACACAACAATAGCTCTTATTATTCAAACTCTTTTACTTTTTTAGTAATCAAGGGTAATAATAAACTAAGGAGATTAAATGTTGCATATTTATGTTTACTTAAAATACATTTTCAAGTTTCTTATTACCCCAATAGAAATCGTCATATCCTTTTATAATTTTGCGTACATGTAGTTTGGAGTATCTACTTTGAAATACACAGCATGAGCCATTAAAATTTAAAAGTTGCTTTTTGGCCAAAATAATGGATTTCTATCCCATAGTGTATTGGCGCGTGGCTGTAAAGGGTAGCGGCGCCTTTGTATAAAATATTCCGATTGCAGGCGGCCTTTTTATGTTTTTTGTATTATTTTCAAAGGGTACCGAATTTGCGCTTTTAAAATGTTCTTACTATAGCATTTTAGCTTTATTATTTTTATTGAGTGATAGATATCGGACTAGAAGTTGCGTTTAAAAATTAGGATGGTGGACAGCGTTACCCGCTGGGCGGGGCTTTCTGGACCTCCCTATATCTTGAAATAAACCATTTTAATTTTTCAGGACTAAATCAGCCACTTCCAAAACAAACCGCTCAACATGTAGCAATTGCAACAGTGTTTCAAACAACAGGAAACCCAACCAAGCCAATAAATTTTGCAGTGTAAAAATACCTCAAGAGGGAAATTTCGAAGTTAGAATTCGAAAAACCGAATCCAGTTTTGCCAAAATGAATTTATCAAATTCAAATGCAACTCAGAACACTCGGAAGCAAAATACCCCGAATCAAAATTTCAATAAACAAAAACAACGAAATGGGAACCAAATTACCCCTAACAGGAACCAAAGCGGTGGTGCAAAATCTCAAAATGATGGGTCAAAGCAACGTCAAAACAAAATAAATCGTAAACCAGAAGAGCTTAAAAATTTGCTAAAAATTCCTTTGGAGCTCAGAACAGTGGGCCAAATAATCAGGGACGCAATAACATGCGCGTTTCATCAAATAACCAAAGCACTTGGATGTATTTGGGACGTTTAAAAGTTGGTAGGTATAGGTAGTTTATAATTATAGAGGTCGGTGCAATATCCTTCAGCCCTTAGTAATAAAATTAGGAGGTGCATCAATAAAATTATTGATTTTTCAACAATTTTTACATTTTTTAACACACTTTTATTAGCTAGGGTTGTATGTATGTATGTATGTAACGGAATCTTTAAGCTTAATTTTCACCAACTTCCAGCGATTCGGTTTCTTTGAAACTTTGCACACGTATCAAGGACCCATGACAATGCAATAATCTGCAAAAGTATCCCGTTATCCTGATTAGGATCGCCAGGATAAATAAATTCCTTTATAGATTTTCTGTAGGAGTGTAACAGAGAAAGAGCTAGTGCGCGATCTGCGCATGCGTGCAGTTTCGGACGTACTCTCAGCATAAGGCTGACAGAAACTTGTTCGGGGTAGTTGCATTCTGAAACCCCATGCAACAGTGAAGCTTTAAATGAAATGATTAGATTATGAAATAGTTCGTGAAACATTTTAATATCACATGTCCGCAGAAAACTAATTGGTATATCGAACTAAAAAATGAAAAATAAATAATAGTTTAAAAAAATAAAAACACGCTTTTACATGCAGCCGAACTAAAAATTAGAAAATAATTTTTCATTACAAAGAGTTTGTATTACAGTAATAAAAGGTCAAACAATGAATCATAATTATATACCTCAAAATAGAATTATAATAAAATTTAAGATAATAACAGAATAATTCACTTCAGAATAAAAGCGTGGGGTGCTTAATATATTAAATGTTATAATTATTTCTAAAAACTCAAACTCAAACATGGCTTTATTGTCATAAAATAAAATTTCATTGACAAAGCAGTTACAAATAAAATACTTAACCTAATATATACACTAAGGATAACAAAAAATAAATAAATAAATAAAATCGGTTCAGATAAATAGTAATTTAAAACGTTGAGTCATAAAATTCAGTTAAACTATAAATATCATTTGTAAATATCTACGAGGGAAATGTTATGAAAAAATAGTAATAGTTGGAGTTGCGGTACTTATACCTACTAACTTTATCTTTTCCAGAGGTAAGTTTCAATTCAGTTAGAGATGTTATTGACAATCTAAAAAATAAAAATAGTACCGACATTTATGGTCTTTCAGTAACGCTCATAAAAACAATTAAAAACCTTATTATTATACCGCTCACCAAACTGATAAATCTGTGTTTTAAATATAGCATCTTTCCTTCTGCACTAAAAAGGGCAGTAGTAATACCAATTATTAAACAAGGAGACATTGACAATGCAGCAAACTATAGGCCCATATCACTGCTGCCAATAATATCTAAAGTGTTGGAGAAGTGCATGGCAAAAACTATTGTTCTGCACTTTGAAACTAACAAGTTATTTACAGAAAGTAAGTTTGGGTTTAGAGTGGGCAGGGACACGGTCCTTGGCATTCGGGATCTCCTCTCGGATATAATGGATTCTTTTGAGAATTTGGAGTATGACATGGCACTCTTTTATGATCTCAGTAAGGCTTTTGACTGCGTCTTTCGGAGCATCCTTCTCGACAAACTACGCTATTATAATTTTAACACCAATAGCATATTACTACTCAAATCATATCTTGAGAATCGTCGTCAGGTAGTGATGGTTGATGGGGTGCCTTCGGCAGAAAGGGTTGTTGACATTGGTGTGCCTCAGGGTTCGGTTTTGGCACCGGTCCTGTTTTTAATTTATATTAATGATCTACCTCTTAATGAGAGTAAGGCAAAATATACCCTTTTTGCGGATGACACTACCCTATCCATAAGAGGAAATTACTTGTGGTTTAACGCTAATAAACTTAAACTTAATGAGGATAAGACACAAAGAATCGTATTTTCTTTAAGAGATCTGAGTAATTATAATAACCCAACAGATGTCAAATTCCTTGGAGTTTATCTGGATTCCAAGCTTAACTGGGGTGTTCATACCGAGAGGATATCTGGAAGGCTGCGGAGCTGCGTCTTTCTGCTGAGGGGCTTGGCTGGATGTGTAGGAGATGAGACTTTAAGGTCTGCCTACTTCGCTCTGTTTCACCTCCGTTATGTCCTATGGCATAATGGTGTGGGGTAGTGCGGCATCGGCGGACCTCATCTTTCGACTACAAAGGAGGGCTGTAAGAGTAATTTCGGGGATCGGGTATAGAGATGACTGCAGGATTGCTTTTAAGGAGCTTGCAATACTAACTCTTCCCTCTGTCTATATTTTGGAAAGTTTATTTGATATTAAAAAACGAGAACATCTATTTAAAGTTTGACAATATGACCTGTGCAAATACACCCTGCAAACACTATTTGCCGGCAATGTACATTTTTTATATTGGCATTGATGGTAAAGCATTGGCAATTGGTGGCAATATTATGCCAACATCTAACACGTATTAAAAAGTCAACCCTAAATAAACACTTAATTGCCAATAAATTTTACATGCAGGCGAATTGCCGGCAAGCATACAAAAATGGCGGCATACCAATCCTGATTAAATAAAGCATGGCTTTTGTTGCGGGCAAATAATTATTCGATTTTTGAAGGCAAACCTTCAACCCATATTCATACTTTTCAAACCATATTATTAACATTGGTATTTAACTAACATTAGAGCGATTATTTTGATCTATTTTATTTATAATGGCAGCTAAACAACATTATTTTATGTTTTTACCTAATTTAAAGGAAATGGCCTTTTCATAACATTTTATTGTTAAAAATCATGCAAATAAAAATTAGTTCAAACAAAATGTTTATTATGTATTTTGGAGCGAATAAAAATAAAATGATGGTAAAATTAGCTATGTTAATTTCGACCGAAGGTGACCGCTTTGTGCATTTGTTTTCTACGTGGTTTTCTAGCTTTTAGTTTCTTTTTAAAGAAAAGAGTTTTTAATAGACATAATTAAGTGTATTCATTACCTAATAAGTGTGTGTTGTGTGATTAATTGGTGATGGCTAGTCGAGAAGGCAAGATATTCAAGTAGACTGTTAGGAGCTGTAAACATTTTGTTTAAAACCTTATTAAAAGTTTTAAAGACGTGTTAATAAAAAATATTATATATATTAAATAGTTTTTTTGACATACCGATAGATGGCGTGATGGACAGTGAACTACACTACAAGCGTTTCTGCAATATCTACGCTTTTATCGTCTGGTTAGACCGTACCCATTAGGACGAGAGCGATGCTGCGGTTGAGCGTGTCAATTGGCTTGTGAGAAGTGATCGCACTCGACTGCATGTAAAACCCTGCGTCTCCAAGTTGGACAGTGTTCCGAGATTGTACTTTGCGGAAAGTCGCATCCGGAGGTATGCATGCAGTCTCGGCGGTGTATTTCTAAGGCCTTGATCTTCAAATAAAATATCAACCATTTTAGCTTTAAAAAAGTATATGCGACTTTTTATTAACTTGGGTTGTAACTATCTGGCTATGTAACGGAATCTTTGAGCCTAATTTTAACCAACTTCCAGCTATTCGATTTCTTTGAAACTTTGCACACGTATTAAGGAAACATGACAATGCAATAATCTGCAAACAGTATCCCGTTATCTTTTTTGGATCGCCAGGAAAAAAATTCCATTATATTATAAAAACAACACCTAGGTTGCCATCTGTTGGCAACATTTCAAACTTTGCTATTAAATGAAGAAGAAATTTTTAGTGGGTTGCAATATATTGGCAACAGTCCAAAACATTGCCTGGATTGCCATCTGTTGGCAAAATTTCAAACTTTGCTACTTAATGAAGAAGAAATTTTTAGTGAGTTGCAATCTGTTGGAAAAATTTTAAAATTTGCCACTCTTGTTCATTAAAAAATTTTCGCCATTTTGTCAAGAAGTAGCAGAAACTAAAAAATGAAAAATAATTAATAGTTTAAAAAAACTAAAAAACACGCTTTTATATGCAACCGAACTAAAAATTAGAAAATAATTTTTCATTAAAAAAAATATTGTCATTTCATAGTAAAAAAGCGTGGGGTGATAAATATATTAAATGTTATAATTATTATATTTGCAAATATCTATGATGGAAAAGTTATGAAAAAAATAGTAAAATGCACCCCACGCTTTTTACTATGAAATGACAATATTTTTTTAATGAAAAAATTATTTTCTAATTTTTAGTTCGGTTGCATATAAAAGGATGTGAGGAATAAAGAATATAGCACATTTATTTGACAAACGAAGACATATAATCGCTGCAGAATTTATTAAAAATGAAAAGGGCTAAAAAAGTTTATATAAACTCAAATCAAAAACACAAAATATTAGAAAATGAACACAAAAATAATGTTCCAAACCGCATAATAGAATGACATAAAATAACAATAACAAAATTGTTTTTGAAATGACATATGACAAATAACCTCTCGTTTCTACGCATGTGCGCACGCGAATATTCGCCTGAAACCAAAATGATCTCAAGTTTCCCGCCCACTAGATTTTAAATTTTGCAAATTTGCAACATCTTAAAAACTATCTTTATTTTGAATTACCCGCCTTAAATTTGGTTTATTTCATGTGAAATTTCAGATATGGGATCCTTATTCAATTTTAAAAACTTTTTTATTTAACATTTTGCTGAATTATTAAAATAAAGGTAGTTTTGTCTTGGTCCAATTTCACATTTTTGTAGTTTTTAGAGCCCCTGTATAAAACAAAAGAAATTTATCAACAATAATCTTGTTTTTTTTTAAGAAGCAAAAGCAGTTGCCATACACAACTTTCTTAAACATTTAAATTTTTGGTCCATTTGTGAGGAGAAGATTGGTATGATCTGGTAGCTAGAGTTACTTAATAATTTTTAGCTTTTAAGCTTCATCATTTTTATTTTAATAAAACCGTTTAACATAAAAAATATTTACATAATTTATTTAAGGTCTCTGGTCTAAACATAAAAATACGTAAATATGTGTAATACAAAACACTATACACGTGGTGCCAGATCGATGCGTTTAAATGACTTTCACTGTGTTGAACACCCGCGGGTAGAGATTGTGCAAAGAATGTTTGGATGTAAACATTTCCCAAAGGATGACGTATCGATCTTGATTTATTGTTGCTTTAGACTGTCTCCTTTCCACGCATTGACAAAAATTCCCCAGGAACGTTTTAAGAGTGGTACGCGACTGTGGGTCGATTTAATCTTTTGATAAAGTTTTTTAATGTATTCCTTATCAGGGTAATTCATTTATCTATAAGGTGTGTACCTACATCCGGCCATATCACTGTTAAATTAAGTGCGAATAATTTTATTAATATTATTTAAAAAACCTGATTTTGGTTTGAAAATTTTCATAATTTCAATATTATTTGTGAAATTTAAAGTTTTAAAAGGCAAGTATGGCCATACAATTGTCACAAAAAGCAATGGACCATCAATGTTGTTCGATGTGTAAAAATATCTATCGTGTGGTCCAACCAAAATTCACTTTAATGGAGAACTAAAATGTGGAAGATGCAGTAAAGAAACGGATGAAGGGACTATTTTCATTATACAACAAAATAGCCGAAAACCTAATTTTCCCTTGTATCAATCGTTTTGAAGGCTGCAATTATTTGCTGAGATACAATGAGACATCAGAACATGAGAAGACTTGTATTGGAAAAAGTATAAGTGCCCTTTATGTGCTGAAGATAAGTATACTCCCAATTCTTTGCTTAACTTACTAAACCATTACAAAGTAAGTCACAAGAAAAGTATTTTAACCAAACCTGAGTTTTATCTTCAATGCAGTTCAGTGCTTGAGGACTTCTTTGTGTATTACAGCAATTCAAAAAATCTGTTCGTAGTTATTCTAGTGCAGTTTGAAGGTACAAAACTTTGCGTCAATGCTTCCACAATGGGAAACAGAATAGAAGAAGTTAAACATAGAATCAGAATATCTGTTGACGGTTTGGACATGTTGAAAACTAAATTTAGACCATGCTCTGCTTTTGGTTTCAATGTTGATATGTTTCATTTAGAGTATAAAGAACTTTTTAGAGATGGTAAACTATCAAGTAGTATATTGTGTGCAATAGATTTCGATATCTCGCCAATATCTAACTATCAGATAATGTTAAGTAATGGTAATTCCAGTTCCATAAAGCCAATGAGTAAAAGTATTAACAGTAATATTTTGGTTGAAAACTACGGAACAGATCTTGGGCCGGGCTATGAAGATGCAAATTTAAAGAATAAATTGTTTCAAATACATATTTTTAAGAACAATCCTACTAAATTTCTCGTTTGTGGGGGTGTTTATGTTATAAAATGCAATAATATTTTTGTGAATATATTTTGTAATTTCTGCGAGAATTATTTTCAACCAACAATAGAGCAGCATGATTGTTCCAGTCATCCGTTTGCAGTATGTCAATCTTGCTTTGAAAAAGGGAGTAAAAAACTGTCGAACCTGTAAAGGACAATTGCCACAAAAATTTTTCGTGGTCTCGATTCTGCAATTTATTATTATTGCAAATTTGACTGTTCAAAATTTTTCATCAAGAGAGAAATAGAAATTCATGAAAAAAATTGCTATTTAAACAAGGAAAAATCGCTTACAGATTTGGAGTTAGGAAAACTTCATTTTGATGAGTATTTTATAGCAAGTTCTAAAGAAAGCAAAACTTTCATTGAGCGAAGCAATGTAGTGCTCCTAAATAGAGAAAATATGAGTCAAAAAGGAAAAATATATCTTATCACAGATCATTTTAAGTGCATAGTTTTTATGAAATTCTTGACAAATATGTTTATCGTTTTCAAGTTGCTCACAGATACAAACCAAAAATATGTAATATTTTAATTAATGTATTAATAGACAAAAATTTTCATACTTACAACAACAGTTTTTTACTTCCAGTTTGCTTTCAAAAATTATGTTTTGCTGTAATACCTCGTAACATGTGAAATAAAACATTTAAAAAATAAATAAAATTTACTGATCCTTTACACTATTACATTATTGTTTATTTTTATTGTAAATTAAAATGAAACAAATTACTTTGTTTTCATCACTGTATTTATAAACATTGTGACTGCAGTTTCGAAGGTTTGCCACATTTTCAAACTGAATATTCTAAACTACTTGGAACTTGTATACAGCGTGTCTTCGGAAGTTCTTAACAAATGGGAAATTTTTTTATTATTAATTCTACGAAAAATAGTGTCTCTTCATAAAAAGTCCTGCTTGATGAGAAACTACATTTTCACAAAAATATTTGAAAGTTGGATGTACAGGGTGGCTTAAAAATGACTTGTTTTCAAATTAAAATAAGAGTTATTTCCTAACTACGATACCAAACTTTAAAGGGTGATTTCTAATGTCATTTTATGAAGAAAGGTTACTATAAATATATGTCCGCAGTGCTTCGTTTCTGAGATACAGGGCGTTAACTATTTTTTTTAAAAGTCTGTTTTTAAATATCTTAAATGCGAAGCCAGATACAAAAAAATTTACTATACTAAAAAGTTGTATTTTTGTTGCTTCAAAGAAAAAAATATAAAAACTGGATAAAAAGGCAGTGGCGTACAGTGGGTACAACAGCCAATTTTATTGAGAGAAATGTACGCCACTGGCTTTTTATGCAGTTTTTATATTTTTCCCTTTAAAGCAACTAAAAATACAACTTTTGTAAAGTACATTTTTTGTATCTAGCTTAGTATGTTAAAAACAGACCTTTTAAAAAATATTTAACGCCCTGTATCTCAGAAACAAGCAACTCAGACAATGTGTTTATAAGACTTTTCTTCATAAAATGACATAAGAAATCATCCTTTAAAGTTTGGTACCGTAGTAGGAAATAACACTATTTAATTTGAAACAGAGTGATTCTTAAGCCACCCTGTACATTCAACCTTTAAATATTTTTGTGGAAATGTATTTTCGCATCAAGCAGGACTTTTTATGAAGAGAACTTTTTTCGTAAAATTAATAATAAAAAGTTTTCCATTTGTTAAGAACTTCCGAAGACACGCTGCATATACGATTGGGGTGATTCAAAATCGATCATGAAACTTAAGGGGTGATTCTACTTGACAAAATAAGGGTAGAGCTTCATATAATTTTTTTCAAAATGTCATTCTTTTTCGAGTTACAAGCCGTCAAAGTTCAAATTTTATTTTGTTTTTTTCGCTATATTTCATTTATTTTTTAACCAATCCAGTTGATATTTGGCACACAAATCGAGCTATGCAGATTCTAAAATTTTACAACAAAAGCAATTTTTAAAATACCGCCAGAGCGCACTTTACCTAAAATTTAAAATTTATTTTACATCATAAGTTTTTTATTTTGGCAGATATTGCAAAGCTGGAGGCGCCATTTTATAGACAATTAAAAACTTAAAAATAAGGTACTCTTTATTAAAGTTGATAAACCTCACCGTTTAGGCACCAATAGTCAAATCAAAGTTTTCATCAATATCAATCAAATTATCTACATACATACAGGGGTGTCCAGTAACTCAACCGACAAACTTTACGGGGCGATTCTACAACAGAAAATAAGAAAAAAAAACTTCATATAAACATATGTCCTAAACGTCTTAGTTTTTGAACTACGTTGTGTTAAATATTAAAAAAAAACTTTTTTTTTAAGTATTATATTCCAAGTTCCAAAGAAAGCAAAACTTTTATTGAGCGAAGCAATGTACAATAATTTTTCAATTACAGTTTCTTTTAAAACTTATTGTTTTGCAGTAATACTTTACAACGGAGTTTTTGTTGCTCAGAAGAAGATTGTTAGAGTTGTTTTCCGTATGAAGTTTAATGAATCATGCCGGGGTAAGTTTAAGTTGCTGAATATGATGACTGTTCCATCTTTGTTCATTTATGTTTGTTGTGTCTTCGTAAGGAGTAATCCTCATATGTTTGTCACCAATGGGGATGTCTCTCAGAACATGATAACGAGGGGTAGGGATAATTTGGCTATGCCACTTCATCACACGTCTTTATTTCATAAAGGGCCTCTAGTGAGCTGTATTAAGGTTTACAATAGAATACCTTTAAATATAAAGAGGGCACCAAGTTTAAATGCCTTCAAAAGTAGTTTAAAAAATATTTAATTCAAAAGGAATTTTATTCATTAGAAGAATATTTTAGTGATTTTCATTAGTTTTCCTGGCCTAACTCTAATTGTGGATATATTGTACTTTTAATTTAAACTACATTTTATTTATTTTAGCTGTATAATTATTTCTTAAGTGTGTTTATTTGTTTATTTCTTTTATTGTTTTTTTTAAATCCAAATTTAAATTTATTTATTTTAACTTTTTAAGTGTTTTTGTTTGTTTGTTTCTTTAAAGTTGTTATTTTTTTAACCCATATTGTGCTTTATTTATTTTAACTGGATAATTATTGTTAGTGTTTACGTTTGTTTTTAAAAAAGTTGCTTCTTTTTATTGTATATTACATTTTATTTTTATTAATTTTATGCTTTATAAAGTATGATTTTTAAAATTTTTAATTTAGGTGTATTAAGGCTTGTTTGTCAAATTATTTTTATTCTTTATAACTTATGACGTTGTCAATGTTCAGAATTGAATGTATTTATGACAATAAAGGAATTATTATTATTATTATTATTATAAAACTGTTAAGGTATAAAATATTTAAAAATATATTCCTTTACACTATTACATTATTGTTTCTTTTTATTACTGGTGTTTTTATACGGTTATAAACTTTTAATTTAAAATTTAATATCAGTTTTATTTCATATAAAGGGTGATCAAACTTAAGTCGGCATTATTGCTAAATTCGTTATTATTGGAGATACAAAATCGGTTAAATTAGTGAAGTTGTAGTATTTTTCCCCTGATTAACGTGCTGCCAACAGAAAAACAATTGAACATCGGGTTTTCGATTTATCGCAATAAATATATATTTTTTTATATCTGTATATTATATCACTATTCGAAAGATTTATCAAGAAGCTTTAAAAAAAATCCACATGTGATATATCCCTTCTTTAATAGTTTCGGAAATACGGAAATCCTCAAGAATTTGATAGTAAACCGGCATATTTTAAATAAACACCCTGTATTGTATTACCATTAAATAGATATTTCAAAGATCTTTAAGAAAATACCACATTTGATATGTCTATCTCCTTCAGTTTTGGAAATATGGGCATCCATGTTCTACGACACTAAACTTAGTACTTATAGCTTAGAGCCGTAATAATGGAAGTTTAACATAATTTTAAGAGACAGACATATCAAAGGTATTTTTTCTTAAAGTTCTTTAAAATGTTTACTTAAAGGTGAAGCAATCACTAGCGTACCGGGGGTGAAGCGGGGGGTTAGGTGGGGGCGCCTTTCTACAATTTTTAAGAATGTTTACGAATTATTTTTATATATATAAATGACCTTCCCAATGGAGAGGCTGCTGCAAAATTCACACTTTTTGCTGACGATACCACGGTTGCTTGTGCCGCTGACACCTGTGTGGATTCGCTGAGTGGTTCCATGGTGGCTCAAGAGAGGGCTGAGAGCTGGTTCTGTTCTAATAGACTGCTTCTGAATTCAGACAAGACAAGCCGGGTAATGTTTTCTATGCGGGACCTATCTGGCGTGGAGAGTGCCTCAGAGGTGCGCTTTCTAAGGGTCATTCTTGATCCAAAGTTACAGTGGGGCAAACATATTAATGCTCTTGCAGGGAAACTCGGATGAAATCTTTATGTGCTCCGAAACCTCTACCAGTGTGTCTCAGCTGATGTATTGCGAACAGCATACTTTGCCATTTTTCAAGCAAATATCTCATATGCAATTCTTGCATGGGGGCACTCAGCTGGGACATCCAGGGTGTTTGATCTGCAAAGGAAAGCAATAAGGATAATGACTGGATTGGGTTATAGAGAGGATTGCAGGTAAAAGTATATAGAACTCGGCTTGTTGACTGTGTCTTGTTTGTTTGTGCTTGAGTGCCTAATATATGTTAAGGAGAACGAGGGCCAGTTTCGTGCTCACGGGGACATTCACGAATACAACACTAGGTTACGGCATGATTTAGTGCCAGCATATTGGCGTTTGGGAAGATGTCAGGATGGTCCGTGCTACTGGGCCGTGAAATTTTATAACGCTTTGACTGGTCGGGTAAGAGCTCTGCCATTTGGGGGTTTTAAACAGTCCATCAACGGGTATTTATTAGAAAATGCCTTCTATTTATTTGATGAATATTTTAATTTAAATTTTAATATGTAATGACTTATCTGTCCTAATGTTTTAATGTTTCATTTTTTATAGATTTTATTGTTTTATAGTTTTTAAAGTAGTTTTAGGCGTTATAGAGAACAATGTTTGTAATGTTTAATCTTTAGTTATATTAATCTATGTATATTGATTGACTTATTTTGACGTATGTAAACACACTTGTATTAACATGAATAAATTATTGAGTATTGAGTATTGAGTATTATCCAGAAAAAATAAAACAAAAAAGTTTTTAAATAAAATATTTATTGGTAATCCTAACAAATTCTTTTTATTTTTCTTGAGTTTTTTATGTTTATTATTTGTTTCTTTTTATGCTCAAAAGATAATAGATGAAAAAGTATAAAACTTTTACACACAACATTTTTTTCTATCATTCTTGATTATGGTTAAAAGTGGGTGGCAAAATATAAATGAAAACTCTTTACTTATGCAATAAAAAGCATACAAGGAAGTTCAAGCTCATTCGCCTGTTAGGCCTAATTTGCTCACAATGACAACACTGTTATAATTTGAAAGATTAACCCAGAGTCAATATACAGGGTGATTCAAAAACATATGCCATCGCTTAAGGGAAGATTCCTTAGCCAAAAATAAGACAAAAATGTCATATGAACATGGGTCCGCAAATGCTTTGTTTCCAAGATATAGGGCGTTTAATTTTTTACAATTTTTCTTTTTTTTTTTTTTTTTTGGAATATTTTTAAAACTACGCCAGCGATTTGCCTTAAATTTGGGACATAAGGTACATTTATTAGTAGGCATATTTTGACTATAAGGAATTTGCTATATTTTTACCAGGGGCGTACTTGTGGGGTAGACACAATATTTTTTTAATTAAAACATGTATGCCACTGATTTTAATAAATTTTGATAGCGCAATTAAATACTTTACTAAATGCTTAACAAAACTTGTCTCTTAGCATTTTTTCGAATTTTGTTTGGTTTTCGGGATATTTGCGATTTTAATACGGGCTTCAACTACTGACCGCCACCTACGTTAAGCTATAAAACATCAAAGAAGGCTTTGAAATAAAAAAAACAATTGCTTTAAATTTGACCAACTGGCTATTGTATTACCACTATTGTTTTTATTATAATTTTTTTCTAACTCATTATAAATGCCTTTTATTAATTATAGTTCGTCAGAGTAAACAGATATGTTGTTAATTTATGGTGAAACCAGACAAAATTCAAGAGAAGCTGTCAGACTTGATCCTGAATGATACCCGCTACGAAAAGCCCCTAGTAAAATCATTTTTGAGTACATCTTAAGGCGTTTAAGAGAAACTGGCTCTCTTAAACCTGTAAAAGCAAATTCCGGGCCTTCAAGATTTTGTCGTACAGTTCAAGCTAAGGACGCAGTACTAAATTCGGTAGAACGTGATCCTAATATCAGTACCCGAATAATTTCTAATGAACTAGGAAACATTTCTCAAGCTTCGGTAGTGCGAGTTTTGCAAGAACAACAACTAAAACCATATCATTTTACAAGGGTACAAGAATTTTTACCCAGGGATTATGGCCCTAGACAAGTATTTTGCCAATGGTTTCTCAATCAGCTGCAAAATGACCGCGTTTTTCTAAATATGTACTTTTTACTGACGAGGCATCTTTCACACGAAGAGGCATTATAAACTTTCATAATAATCATACATGGGCGGAAGAAAACCCACACGCTTGGCAGACAACAAATTTCCAACATCAATTTTCTTTTAATATTTGGGCTGGAATTGTTGGAAATGAAATTATCGGATCTGTAGTTCTACCGAATAAATTAAATGGAGCATCTTACCTCAATTTCTTAATAAACGAATTGCCCGATATTTTGCCACTTTATCTAAAAACAATAACAGATTATGGTTCCAACATGACGGAGAACCACACATTTTGCGGCTGAAGTAAGAAGATTTTTAAATGAAGCGTATGGTCCTCGCTGGATTGGTCGTGGAGGACCAGTCGCATGGCCACCTAGATCACCAGACATCAATCCCTTAGATTTTTATCTCTGGGGACATGTTAAAGAAATTGTTTACAAAAGAGTCGTGAATACGAGGCAGAAATTGTTACAAAGGATAGAGGGGGTATTTAAAAAAACAAGACAAAATCGTACTACTTGCGCAAAAGTACGCAAATCTTTAGGACGAAGACTAAGAGCATGCAACGAAGCTGAAGGAGGACATTTTCAGCATCTCATTTAGCCACTTTTTAAGTTAAATTGCAGGTTAGTTTTTTCTTTTTTAAATTAAAGCATTCTTTGATGATTTTTATAACTTAACGTAGATGAAAGTCAGTAGCTGCAACCCGTATTAAAATCGCAAATATCCCGAAAACCAAACGAAATTTGAAAAATGCTAAGAGACAAGTTTTGTTACGCATTTAGTAAAGTATTTAATTGCGCTATCAAAATTTATTAAAATCAGTGGCGTACATGTTTTAATTAAAAATATTATGTGTCTACCCCACAAGTACGCCCCTGGTAAAAATATAGCAAATTTCTTATAGTCAAAATATGCCTACTAATAAATGTACCTTATATCCCAAATTTAAGACCAATCGCTGGCGTAGTTTTAAAAATATTCAAAAAAGAAAGAAAAATTATAAAAATTAAACGCCCTGTTCCTTGGAAACCAAGTATTCGCGGACCCATGTTCATATGACATTTTTATCTTATTTTTGGCTAAGGAATCTCCCCTTAAGCGATTGCATATGTTTTTTGAATCACCCTGTATAAAGAGGGTTATGACATTACCGTCATATCACCTGGAACCTAAAAACAAACCTATTGAAAAATTCCCTTTTTTTGACATAACACTGACATAATAATAAAAATGCGAATACCTGCAGTTTAAACTAAATATAACAAAACAAAAACTATTTTTTATTACCGAAAAAACTTATAAACATACAGATACTCTGCAGGAATCCTTCTTCTATCACTATCTCGCTTTTAAATCCAAACTTTCCCAAATACTCCTCAATCTCCTCGATCTTATTCTCTTTTAACAGCAGCATATAACACACTCCATCCTTATTCAGGACATTCGGTAAGGTCCTTAAAAAATTATCTATGATCTCCCTCCCGTTACGTCCACCCGCGTAAGCCCTATTCAATCCACTCCCAGCAATTTCTTTCTTCGGCGTCACCACATAAGGCGGATTAAATAGGATTATGTCAAATGAACATCTCAAAAACGTTGTTAGGTTCATACCCATGCTTTCAACGTTAACGTTGTTCATTAACGACGTATGTTTGGTAGCTTTGCACGCCCGCATGTTGATATCCGTGCAAAAATAGGCACAAGTGTTTTTTAAAATGGTGGCTAACGCTGTGACGAGAACTCCGCTTCCGCATCCGATCTCACACGCGAAAACCGGGTGTCGATCAACGATGAACTCTCTGTCTTTTTCCAACGCATCTAGAAAGAGATGGGTGTCTTCGCAGGGTTCGTAAACGTCGGGGAAGTCGTTCAGGTTGTAGCGGGGTGTCAGAAGAGTCATAGTGTGTTGGAATGTCTGAAATGAAAATAAAAGTTGTAGTGATGATCGCAAAAATTTGAACACACACACACACACAGAGGTGATACAGGGTGTCCAAGAATATGAGAGCAATCTCTTGGATTCATATACAAGGTGAGTCATCGATAGAGCAAAGTAGATTTATACGAAAACGGTAAAAAATTTTAACAGGATTTTTTTTTAGTGATATGTAACACAAAGAATTGCATATTTCTAAAATATTTTGGTGTGTACAGGGTGCCCCAAAAAATTATAGCGAACAAAAATTGATTTTTTAAACGGAACGCCCTATATTTTATTACATATTTTGAGTCTACATAAAATTCTTAGCATCTTGGCTATTCATATTCCTATACCTTCAGTTAATAGTTTGGGAGTTATAAACAATTGAAAAATCGGAATTTTTTATCTTTGACCATTTACTGAGCAAAAACAGTTCAAGATGCAGCAAAATGGCTTTCACTTTCCTATCTTAACTTTTTAAGGGCCACCCAATGGTAATAAAAAATGAAGGTCAATTGAAGGTTGAAAAAGGTGAATTTTTAACCTTCACTTAAGCTTCACTTTTGCTACCATTAGAAAGCCCTTAAAAATTAAGATAGGAAAGTGAAAGCCATTTTGCTGCATCTTTTTTACTTTCACAAGGTATACCTTTTAATGTAAAATATGTCAATTTCTACCTAAGTTACATACAGAGGGACTTAATAATAATAATAATAAGAAGCTTTATTGTCATGAAAAATATTTAGATATCTTTGTAGACAAAGCAAAACAATAAATTATATATACATATACAACATAGACAGATACACACACAAATATATAATAGTAAAAGAGAAATACCTTTTATGGAAATGTATCCTCGAAAAATTCATTTAAATTGTAATACGCTCTTTTAAGTAAAGTATTTTGAACATATTTTTTAAATATGTTTTAAATATTTTTATAGAATTTGGTAAATGATTAAATATCTTTTTGATTCATAAATTATAGATTTTTTAATCATATTTGAATGTGGTATAAGTAGATCAATGCAATCAAGTTATTTTGTTGCAAGTAACCTTAGGTGTCGTCTACAGTTTACAATAAAATCGGTAGCAGATTCTTATTTATCACCTCCCAAAACCTCCTATGGCCGAATATTGTGAGAATTCACCTAATATTAACAAAATTATTTATAAAAACTTATTCAAATTCAAAATATTCTTTTTGTCTCAAGAAAATAAATAGTTCTTGTTGACAAAGAGAAAAAAAACAATAATTAAAATATTTACAAGTTAAAGAAACAAAAACACATAATTCATAAACTTTTAAGAATCACACAAAAAAAATATTATAAATACATACAAACAAATATATATACAAAAAATACACAAACATTTTAAAATTCAAAACTGTCAGAAAAATATTCACTTACATCATAATAAATCTTGCCCAACAGTAGGTTTTTAAGTTGATTCCTAAATTTTTTATAATTTGATAGAGATTTAATGTACAAAGGTAAGTGATTGAACATTTTTTTGGAATTGTACAGAAGAGAATTGCGCATCAATGTACTAGAGGGTATTGGTAACACCAGATTATGACAGTTTCTAGTGTTATATGGCGTCTCCTCTCTTCTATATTCTTCCTGTCTTTTAAAAACTAAACAAACAAACTCCTGAATATACAAACATGTTAAAGTTAATATTTTATGTCTGCTAAAAAGGGGCTTGCATGACTCTCTAGGACTCGCATTGCACCTGTATCTAACAGCCCTCTTTTGAATTAAAAATATTGAAGTAAAGATAGTTTTAAAGCAACTACCCCAAAATGGCAAACCATACCTTAAATGGGACTCCACACTAACCAGAACTAACCCCTGGTTAGATTTCCTGCCAAATTCTCAATATGACTCTCAAATTTTAGATTATTATCCAAGGTAATACCCAAAAACTTTGTGCTAGTTTTACTCTCTATCAGCTGATCACCCAAATAAACTCAAATCACTCAAAGTGCAGTTAAAGTGTAAAACGTTTGTTTTAGATATATTAAATGAGAGAAAGTTCCAGTCGCACCACTCCTTAATGATCTTAATATCATTGGAAATCGATTTTTGCAGTCTCTCTGTGTCTGTGTCATGCCAAAATATAGATGTAACTAGAACTAGCGTTTTTGCGAGTTAATCTTTTATTGACATTTATTTTTCTAACGATAATTTCAAATATTTACCTGCAGGTATTCTTCTACCCAATTTCTTACAAGAAATTTTTTTCTATCTACTGTTTTAGGTTCTGAGGATCATCAACGGTATTATTTAACAGCACCTTTCTTTTGACTGTCTCTTTTTCAATTGAAATGTGGACTCTGTTTAATCTTTCTTGAGCATTCTACAAAAAATTTACTAATATATAGAAACTAACCACTATATGAACATGCTAAAACTAACGAAAAAATAGCCATCTGATTATAAAATAAATAGTAGTTTAAAAAAACTAAAAAACACGCTTTTATATGCAACCGAACTAAAAATTAGAAAATAATTTTTCATTACAAAGAGTTTGTCACTTCAGAGTAAAAGCGTGGGGTGCATTTTACTATTTTTTCATAACTTTTCCCTCATAGATATTTGCAAATAGAATAATTATAACATTTAATATATTAAGCACCCCACGCTTTTATTCTGAAGTGACAAACTCTTTGTAATGAAAAATTATTTTCTAATTTTTAGTTCGGTTGCATATAAAAGCGTGTTTTTTTAGTTTTTTTAAACTATTATTTATTTTTCATTTTTTAGTTCGATATATCAATTAGTTTTTTGAATTCCTTCTTTATCGGCTATAAACAGCAATTACCATGTATTAGACTCATTGTTACTCCCGCCGTATGTATAAGGAATGAGCGAGTTGAGCATGCGACTACTCCGAACAAGTTTGTGCGGAACAAAGTCTGTCGGCCTTGCGCTGTGTCGAGTGCCTCGATTGACGAGTAAGACTGAAACTGCACGCATGCGCAGATCACTCGCCTAGCTCTAGCTCGCTTACTCTTTCACAGAGGATCTGTAAAGGAATTTATTTATCCTGGCGGTCCTAATCAGGATAACGGGATACTGTTTTTAAATTATTGCACTGTCATCGGTCCTTGATACGTGTGCAAAGTTTCAAAGAAATTGAATCGCTGGAAGTTGGTAAAAATTAGGCTCAAAGATTTCGTTACATAGATAGATAGATAGATAGATACAACCCAAGCTAATAAAAGCGTGTTAATAATGTTAAATACAGGGTGCGTTTTTTAACTTACAATGGCAATATATCAACTGGGTTATTATTTGCACATGATTTTAAGTTATTTAAAATTGTAACATGTGCAGCAGATAGTATAGAGCTGCAAAACGATTTAAACAGCGTGGTAGAATGGTTTAGGGAAAACAAAATGTCTTTAAATGTCACAAAGTGTTCAGTTTTTCTTCCACAACCAATCCCATTCATAGTTATGCTGACGATAGTACCCTTCAATCCACTTTTCAGGTTCCCACACCAATCTCTCAACCCGACTTGGAAAGCAAACGCAGAGCGATGCAGATATCTCTTTCACAGGATCTCAATTTGATATTAGATTGGGGCGCCAAAATCTCGTTCAATTTAATGCATCCAAAACACAATGGTGTTCCTTTGTCGCGAAAAAAATCATCAAACACTCATCCTTTGCTTATGAGGGGCCAGGTTTTGCAGAGCGGGGAGACATTTAACCTTGTGGGCATCACATTTGAGAATAACCTTAACTGGCATAAACACATTGTATCTATAGCCACCGCGGCTTCAAAAAGCTTGGATTTCTTTTCCGAGCCAAAAAGTACTTTTCTCCTTCCAATTTATACACTTTGTATGTGTCCCAAATTCGACCCTCTCTGGAATATTGTTCTCATGTCCGGGAATGGCATCCCCTACAACCCTCAGCATTCTTGATGCCATTCAAAGAAGGGCTGTTCGTCTTATTAATGATCCTTTACTTACTCAAAGACTTCCTTCTCTTGCTCATCGTCGAGCTGTGGGAGATCTATCGCTCTTCTATAGATACTTTTACGGCTTCTGCTCCGACGAATTGTCCAGTATAGTCCCTCCTCTTGCAGTTCCCAACAGAGAAACTCGTGGTGCCGCGCGTATGCATCCCCATACAGTTCAATTGGACAGGCCCCGAACTTTCCGTTTTGTTCGTTATTTTATCCATAGAGTTTCTAGATTGTGGAACCTGCTGCCAGCGGAGGTCTTTCCTTCCCCCAAATCTTCAAGTTTTTAAGTCCCGTGTCAACAAACTCCCTCTTACCTCGCTTAAGACACCCACGGTGCGTTAGTATTTAGGCTTTCAGCCTTCGTGGATTGTCCAAAGATAAAAAAAAAAGGTATATCCTTTACAAGAAAAATAACTATATTGTAAAATTAAATTGTAAATAATGTAAACATTGATCACAAACATACAGGACCTTGGTGTTCTTTTTCGATCAAATTTTAAATTTAATAGCCATTATGTCTCTGTTACGAACAAGGCTTATAAGTCTTTGGGTTTTGTTATAAGAAACAGTAAAGATTGGGATATAGTTATGGTTTCCATAGAGGGCAATGTTAGATAGTTTTAAATTTGATACTCTAGTCCAAAGAAGAAACAAACAAGCTGTGATTTTTATATATAATGTGATTCATAATTTTAAGTATAAAAATTGTAATATTGTAGATTTTATACATTTTAAGGTGCCAAAGATAAATTTAAGAATTCTGAATAATGATGTATTTAGTATATATAGTCACAGTAGTATATCACCTGTTAATAACATGTTAATCCAGTGTAACAATTTAGCTTGGGAACATAGCTTTGATATATTTCACATAAAAATCAAACAGTTGCAAGGAATGTTGTAACTTGTCTAGTTAGTGTGTCTTGTGTTGCATAGTTGTAAGTGTTATTTAGTTAGTAGACAATTTTTCTATTTTCTGTGATTACCTATTTCTGTAAAACTGGGTGTTTGTAAGAGTATCAATAAATAAATAAATAAATATTTTTAAACCAAATATTAAAAAAATAAAAAAAAATACCATTTCTATAAAACCCGGGGGAATATAAATGATGTGTTTTCGAAACACCTCTATCAATCCCTTAAGCTGCACCCACAGTCACTTAAACATTTTAAATGGTAACACCCCTTATGTGGGCACCTCTTTGAAAATCTTATAAAAAATGCTTTTCGTTGGTCATAAAAAGTTGGTGTAAAATCAAATACTACCCTTAAATTTTAGTAAAATCATACCTTATAATATTAAAAATACCAGAAAATGTCCAATTAAATTAACATAAAATTAAATAATAAATTGACATAATACTCCCTGTTGAGTTGACCCCCTCAATAAAAATTCTGGTTAGTTCTGTTTCTAAATTTTGTCGGGAAAAAGTAATAACAACTGGTCTCTGTTGTTAAGCGCTTTTGTAACCGAAGTGGCCAGAACTTTTTACGGGGATGGATTAGCTTCACAGAAAGTATTATTTTTAATTTATTATTAATTTTATATTAATTTAATTGGATATTTTCTGGTATTCTTTATGAATAATAAAGTATGATTTTTCTCTACAATTTAAAGGTTTTATTTGTTTTTACCCCAACTTTTTATGACCAACGAAAAGCATTTTTCATAAGCTTTCCAGGAGGTGTTGCCATTTAAGATTTTAATGACTGGGGGTAGATAGATAGAGAGATATTCTTTATTTGCTCAATAACTTATAGTACATAGATATATACATATGGTGACATATACATATACTTGCACTGACGTTTTAGCATCGTCAACAAATTACAATAAAATTTAAATATTTAATTAATAGTTACAAAAATATTAAAATATAAAATAAAAAAATTAAAATTTAACATAAGGTAAATTGTAACACATAATAAATTATATCACAGAATAAAATTCCATGAAGCAACTACAATCCATTATTAAAATTAAACTCATAGTATTCTGCCAAATTGTATGGACATATCTCTATCAATAACTTTTTGTTGAAGTTCTAAATTTATTTAGACCAAAATTCTTAATTTTTGTGGAAGCTGATTAAATAACTTTATTGAAGTTATAGAGAAATTTTTTTGTGTTAATGTCAATCGGTGAGTGGGTATTATCACTTTACTTTTATATCTTGTGTCATAATCATGAACAGAACTATGAGTACTAAATGTGTTTGAATTGGTTTTGACATACAAAAGGCATTGGTGTATGTATAGTCCTGGCAGAGTATGTTAAATTTCCTAAAATATTCTCTACAAGAAGTCTTGCTTGTTACACCCGCAATAGTCCGCAAAGCCATTTTTTGTAGTTTAGGATTCCATACATAATGTGGCTCTGGAATAGAGCCATATAGGCTTGTCTTACTACCATCTGTGAGGTGTATTCAGATATTTTTCTAAGCAAGAATATAACGCTTGAGAGTTTTGAATTAAGGTTTAGGATATGATTTTTAAAATTGAGCTCCTTGTCCAAATACATACCCAAGAATCTCACCTCATTGTTTTCTTGATTATCTGGTTTTAGGGAGAATTTAATGTTTGCGGTTTTTGTCCAAATTTAAAGAGAGAGAGTTTGCTGCGAACCAGTTCCTTGCTTTCTGTAGAATTATTTCTGTTTTTGGTTCCACATTTTCCAGATTTTTTCATAAAAATAAAATGTAGTATCATCAGCATATTGCAATGTTTTAATATTGCCCATATAGTGTGAAAGATCATTGGTGTATAGAATAAATAAGAAAGGACCCAGTATGGAACCTTGTGGAATTCCAGCAAGTACTGGAAGTGGCGTCGATCTTTGTCCATGATGATCTACACTTTGTAAGCAATTAGACAAGTAATTTTTTAGAAACTTGTGGGCATTACCCCTAATACCGTAGTGTTAGGGGTAATGCTTAAGGGGCTGATAGAGGTGTTTTAAAAATACATCATTTATATTCCCCCGGGTTTTATAAAATCTGTATTTTTTTATTTTTTGATATTTGCCATGGTTTAGAAAATAATGGCAGAAAGGAAACATGGGAAAAACCCGTCTTTGCATAAAGGTGGATTTTGAGAAAATGCAAATTAAAGTTTACTTATTAAAATCGAAAATTTAAATAATTTTTAACAATGCTAGTGAGATTTATAGGCATATAGAAAGTGTCCAATGACCAAAGATAACCAAATTATCTCTTGCCGACGTCGTCGGTAAACGTTCTGCCTGGAGCGACACAAAGCAACTATGGGATGTTTCCGAATGTGCTCAGAAATATTTTATCTTTCTTTGTAATATAGCGAATGGTTAGTGTGGTCAGTTTTGTCCAAAAATGTGATGACGGTGTTTTTCCCCTGTACCCTTAAAATTGTAAGTTTTAATTGTAAGTTTTAAAAACACACCCTGTATAGAAGGTAATAATTACCTGTAAAATATTTGACAAAACTGTAACTCTCTGCTTTGCATTAATCAACTTCTTGAGGTACACTTCCAAGTCCACAGACGTTTGCTGTTTATCAGAGATTTTCTTAAGTTCTTCACTAAGGCTTTCAATGCACTGTTTTAATTCTAGTTGGGAAATTCTAAAAAAAAAAATTAACTAAGAATAAATTATTTGCAAAATTTAAATTATTATTATTTTAAATCCTAATTCATTAGGTGATATTTCATATGAATATACGGTAATTGTCTAGAAAGTTGCGGCAATTCCAATTTTGACGAAATTTGGTATACAGGGGTTTTTTTGGAGCGCTGATCACAAATCTGATTTTTTTTCACAAACGTTTTATTCTCAAGATATTCATCATCAAATTTAAAATAAAAAAGGGAAATAAAGTGAAAATAAAGTAAGTTTGATTTTCAACTTTGATGATGGATATTTTGGAAACAAAACGTGGTAATAGTTCGATATAGCGGTTTCCGCTATTATAAGAAATTTTTGAAAAATTCTTTTTCAGGGCGTTTCTATAGGTTGATTATGACACAAATCTGTGTGCGCGTTTTCCAAAATACATTTCTATAATTTATTATTAATAAAAACATATTACGGGACGGTGGAGTGAACAGGGGTGCTGGGTGGGGACGAAACAGTAGAAATCCTACATTAAACGCCAAAAAACAGTATTTCACAGTACACACCGCACTTTCTGTTTACAAAAATGTCTAAAAAATTGTTTAAAAAAATAAAAATAAATAATAGTACAACAATCCCGCCATGGCTGTCACTGCATAAAAAGAAGAGTTTGTAATAGAACTGTAAATGTCTTGCAATGTTGTCAAATAAAGTGAGAAAGTGTCAATAGCTTAAAAAAAGGAAGATACAGGACAAAATTCATATGAAAAATTAAGTTATTCCTTCTTCCTATTATAATTTGTAGAGAAAAAAGGAAAATACCTAAACATAAAGAAAGAGGCATTTCTACAAAAAATACCATTGTTTCTCATGGAAATGGTGGATAATCCCCGAAATAGGCTTGGTGTTAATTTTTCATAGGTTTGGCAACGCTGCTTCTATTAAGACCGTCATTTTCATAATGACGAACTTCATGTTATCAGCTGACCAAAATAAATTTTCCTTCTTTAATTAAGTAATTTAATACTTTTCAAAATTAATTTACATTTTTCATGTGCCCCGAGTGCAGTATATTAATGTTTTCTTGTGTTTGACGTTGGATTTATACTGTTTTGTCCCCACCCAGCACCCCTGTTCACTCCACCGTCCCGTAAATATGTTCTTATTAATAATAAATTATAGAAATGGATTTTGGAAAACGCGCACACAGATTTGTGTCATAATCGACCTATAGAAACGCCCTGAAAACGAATTTTTTGAAAATCTCTTATAATAGCGAAAACCGCTATATCGAACTATTACCCAAAACTTTATCATTCATTTCAAGTTCGTGATCAGCGCCCCAAAAAACCTTGTATATCAAATTTTGAGAAAATGGGAGTAGGCGCTTTCTAAAGAATTACCGAATATAGTAAATATAAGAATAGTTTGATGATGGATATCTCGAAAACGAAACGTTGCCAAAAAAAATTTCAGATTCATAATCAGCGCCCTTAAAAACCCTCGAATGCCAAAATTCGTCAAAACCGATGTTGCCGCAATTGGTGTATTCCTTTTAACTTGTAAAACCGTTCTTCAGAACAGAACAAAAAGTTTTAAAAGGAACACTAAAAAGCAGTAGGATTCGCTCGTTGACATGACATCTATAAGATTTGACAGATTTGTTGTTCTTTGTTTGGTTTTTATTTTTGTCATCTGTGGTTTATATTATTTTTTTGGGTTAATTAATTAACCACAATAAATTATCACAGATATTTTTCAAATATAACCAAGTATATTTACTATTTGCCCTTTGGCATATGTCATTAGTGTCAGAACACTTCGTGCACCTCCTTCCATGATGGTGCATGAGAGGCAAGGGGAGAGGTAATAGAACGGTTCTGCAGAACAATTCCATTATAAAAGGAACACTGACGGTGTTGTTCTGAGCAGTTCTAAAGCATAAAAGGAATACACCAAATGTCTTTACAATTATAGGCCAAGAGGTTAGGCCCCAAGTTATAACTGTAAAACTAGGAGTTTACTTACATTTTCGTAAGTTTTCCGTAATCTCTTTCCAAGACTTAAAAAAAAATATATCAATAAAAACGTTGAATGCGCAGTCAAGCCTTTACCCAGAGTTTTATCTTTATTTTTTATACTTAAATGTTGACCACCCTAATTTTTATCATATTTTTATCTCAATAAATAGAAAAGTAATTTAAAAATAGAAAAATTAACAATGAAAGAAAAAAATAAGGTTTATCGGGCTTAGTCCAACTAATAATGAAAGTACCTAGTAACAAAAACAATCGGTGAATCTTATAAACAAACCACTTTTGAGACAATATTCTATGAAAATTTACCTTGTAGCCCTAACTCTTTCATCCAATTGATCGACCGTAGGCTTAATAAGGCCCATAAGCCCTTCGGCAATCGTGTCTCTGGTTGGATTATCACAAAAATTCTCAGTATTTTCGTCCAAAGATGTGGCGGTACTTTCGGAATCAATGTCCATTTTGTTTTTTTCTTGACGTTTTGATAATCAGCTGTTTGATATGGCTGTTGCCATTAAAGTATTTTTCAATAAAGCAACAGCAGGGTTGTTGCCCAATATATAGTACTATTTTTTTGAACAAATTATTTCTTGGATCATATGTATCTGGAGCAGTGATCTGCAGGTGATTCGTTAAATTGCCATTAAAAAAAAACTACGAAATTATAAAATACAGTGAAAAGTTTTATTCACTTATAAGTATATACAAGGAAAATTTATTTTAGTATTCCCATATCTAGATATCATTTCTTAAGCCAAGTCACTGAAAAAATCTGAAGTATTCTTAACTTTCGAAGAAGGCAAATTGTTTGCAAGTTCCTTTTTCCTCTCGTGCTTCTTGTGTTTATGACTAACTTTTTCAAAATTTTCAAAATACTGTATATTCCAAAATTTAATTTCATTATTGTGCCCACTGGAAGCTATGATGCTTCCATTGTTACAGATGTCTAGATTTTCAACAGACATATCGTGTTGTCCCACTACTCCCAAATGACGATGTGGAAAGAGATGTGTCGCTCTGAGATTGCCGTCTTCACAGGCTGTGACCACAATATTTTCTGTAACAGGTACCATGGAGTTTATTGCTACTTTTGGGCCGGGAAAAGCGTCACTGTGTAACCCGAATTCATTCCAGTTGTAGAGGTACAGTTTGCCTTTTGAGGAACCTAAAAAAATAAGGTAATAGTTCCATATAGCGGTTTTCGCTATTATAAGAGATTTTCGAAAAAAAATTTTTCAGGGCGTTTCTATAGGTCAATTATGACACAAATCTGTGGCCGAAATTCTATAACCTGCTGCCACTTAGAATAAGAAACATTTCAAATCATAAGATTTTTAGCAAATATTGTAGAAAATATATTTTTGATAATTATAATACCTTTATAAAAACTATGCTGTAAATTAAGTAAAAATGCAACAAGACTCTAAAGAAACTTGCTAGGATCAGAGAATTTTTTTGAATTATTTATTTATTTAGTTAATTGTTTTAATTTAGGATTATTTTGAATATTGTTCATACAACACTAGAATTAAATATATTTAGGATAGCTAGTCTGACACATACAGGTGCAACAAGCATCTAGATGTCATTAACTAAATTAAAAATGCATATTTGTTAAGTTTAAAAAAAATTTATATTTGTAAAATTGTAGTTATCAATAAACAATAAACTATATATCTCCGGCACTGAACAACATGGCCGAATATCGCGACGCCTTTATAGAGGGCCTTTGGATTAAACTATATTCTAGGGAAAACGGTGACGTCATTAGCATAGCCTATATCTGCGGACAAATATTAAAAATCCAGCACTCCTTGTTAAGTTTATTACCCTTGGACTATCCCTACCTGCTAATAGTTTTGTTTCACTTCTAAAGAGCCCTAGACATGTTAACTCCTCCTCATATTCTTCAGACTGCATATGAACACATCTTTTCTCCAAATCAATAGTGGTCAACGATCCGTCTCCACTAGCACACAGAAGATATTTGTGGGATTCATTGGTTACAATATCGCTTATATAGTCTTCGTTCTTTTTCGTTTTGTATATTTGCTTGTCTCCATTTTGCCTGTTAAATTTTATAAATAATAATCAATTATATTATTGGTAATTATCTAGAAACTGGCCGCAATATGGGACTTTTTGGGGCTCTGATCACGAAACTGAAATAAACTCAAATTTTTAGTCGGAAACGTTCCGTTTCCGAGATATTCATCATCAAAGTTGAAATTTAAATACACCTGATCTTTCACTATATTCTCCTTCTTTATGCACACAATTCCTCATTTAAAGCTAAAGTGGCCCACAATATTTAATAATAATAATAATAATAATAATATCCTTTATTTCCACAAATCATTGTTACAACGACAAAGAAACGTCACTACAGAATAAATAAATAAAGAGTTTAAATTTGCATTCATTTAAAATCATTTCATTTGTTAAAAACAATTAAAATAAAACAAAAATACAGGTGGTGATAAAATCATTAACAGACATCACAATTAAAATATCTAGTAATAGTTGAACAGATTATGATCAATAATTAAGAAATTTAGTTAAATAGTTAAAAACAGTTAAAATGATACAAAAATACAGGTGGTGATAAAATCATTAACAGACATAACAATTAAAATATGTAGTAACAGTTTAACAGTCTATGATCAATAATCAAAATTAAGAGTAAAAACACTTATCCTGCAAGAACTGTATCACAGCCCTTCGAAATATATCCTTGTTTTCTATTTCACACAAGGTAGGTGGCAAGGATTTATAAGCCTTGACAGCACGGTAATAAGGTCCTCTCTCAAAGAACGTTGAATTATGAGAAGGAATACTAAGATCACTCCTGCCTCTGGTGACAATTGTCATTGAGTTGGAATAAAAATCGGAGTTTACAGTGAATAAATGGGGATTTTTCTTCACAAACATTACTAAGGCCAAGAAATATAGACTAGGGACAGTTAAAAAGCCTAGGCTATTAAAATAGGGTTTCCAAGAAGCTCGAGGATGCACTTTAATTATGCATCTGATAATACGCTTTTGGGTTCTAAAGATATTAATTGCATGAGTAGAAAAACCCCAAAACAGAATCCCATAACTTATAAGAGGCTTAACACAAGCAAAATAGAAACTGCGTATACTGTCTACAAAAAGTGCATCTCTCAATCTTCGCAACAATGCACATGTACAGTTCAGTTTAGACTGCAGTGAGTGAATATGATCTTTCCAACTTAGGTTTGAGTCTATTATAATTCCTAGAAATTTTATGTTGTTGTATTTGATTTTTTTCTTATAAACGCCCACTTTTCCATGTATTTTACACCTTTTATTAAATAAATTGTGAAGGTTTCCTTTAAAAACGCAGCAAGCCATGCATAAGCTGTTCCGGCACATCCACCATAACTTGCGACGACTGAAAGTGGAGTGATGCAATTTATTTCAAAAAAGTGTTAAAATACATTGAAAGATAAGATTTTAAAAGGTAAAAATCATATATTGTGTGCCACTTTAGCTTTAAATCAAGAATTGTGTGCCTAAAGAAAAGGGAATATAGTGAAAATGGGGTTAGTTCAGATACCAACTTTGATGATGGATATCTTGGAAATGAAACGTTTCTGACTAAAAATTTCAGATTCCTGATGAGCGCCCCAAAAACCCCTGTATACCTAATTTAGTCAAAATCTGAGTTGCGGCCAGTTTCTAGATATTTACCGTATTATTTTAAACCATATTACTGTATGAATTATCCTTACCTAGTATCCCAAAGCTTCACAGTACCGTCGTCGTCCCCGGTAGCGAATAAGTTTTCATCTATAATTGTTACACAGTTTACAGGAAAATCATGTGAATTTTCATAAAATCGTATAAGTTTTCCGGTTTTAACATCACTTAACATTATCGATTTGTCTTTAGAGACTGAGAAGAGTATGTTGCCATCATGACTGAATTCAATATCTCTGCAGGCTTTAGTGTGCAATTCAAGGGAGTCTGAAGATAAAAAAGTATTATAATTATTGAACCAGGTTAAATTTTTATTTGTTTTACACATTGTTCCATTCAATTGCAAAGCTTCACTTTAAAGCTTAGTACCCATGGCATTAGATTTACTATTACGATTACTAGAACAAAATTTTAAATTCTTATAACATGTAGAAAGTTATAAGGATGCTTTGGAGTTAATGGAAAAAAAATTGGTTGCAAATTCGGTTTACGTTAGTTGAACGTGACAACGTCGAAAGAATCATTACCTTTATCACCGCTATTGTCATTGCTATAAACAATTGACACCACACTCAAGTAGGAGAGAAACAGATGTCGAACGCTGCCGAACACGGAGATTGTGCCTCTTTGTCGCTCGTTCCGCGCTCTCGCTTGCACTTCAAGCCTTAAATGGAACGCGCGAGGTAACGCCGCATAAGTCATGTTTTTGGTGTGCGCAGCCGGGTCCATCGAGTTATAAGACATTGTCATGTCAAAAAGTGTAAAACAAATAGAACAAAATTGTGTGTAAATTGTGTAAATCAACTATTGTGTGCCCATTTAGATGGAAATCAAGAATTAATTGCAAAAAGAAGGAAAAATATAGTAAAAAGAAGTTAGTTTGATTTTCAAGTTTAGTGATGTATATCTTAAAAATAAAATGATTCTCACTAAAAAAAAATTGATTCGTTATCAGCGCCTAGAAAGATCCCATATACAAAAATGGTACAAAATCCATATTGTGCTACTTTCGAGGCGGTTAAAAAAGTTTAAATATGGTAATAGTTCGATATAGCGGTTTTCGCTATTATAAGAGATTTTTAAAAATTCTTTTAGGGGCGTTTCTATAGGTCGTTTATGACACAAATCTTTGTGCGCGTTTTCAAAAATCCATTTCTATAATTTATTATTAATAAAAACATATTTACGGGATGGTGGAGTGAACAGGGGTGCTGGGTGGGGATGAAACAGTAGAAATCCTACATTAAACACCCAAAAACGGTATTTCACAGTACACACCGCACTTTCTGTTTACAAAAATGTCCAAAAAATTGTTTAAAAAATTCAAAATAAATAATAGTACAACAATCCCGCCATGGCTGTCACTGCATAAAAAGAAGAGTTTGGAATAGAATTGTAAATGTCTTGCGATGTTGCCAAATAAAGTGAAAAAGTGTCAATAGCTTAAAAAAAAGGAAGATACAGGACAAAATTCATATGAAAAATTAAGTTATTCCTTCTTCCTATTATAATTTGTAGAGAAAAAAGGAAAATACCTAAACATAAAGAAGGAGGCATTTCTACAAAAAATACCATTGTTTCTCATGGATATGGTGGATAATCCCCGAAATAGGCTTGGTGTTAATTTATTTATTTATTTATTTACTCATTAACGGGCATTGCCCAATTACAATTTTAAATAACAAGCATCTACATATATATCTAGTACTAAGCTTTTTAATTAACAAATATTCAGGACTAAAATTTTATATTTTAGTTAACCACCAAAATACTTAAAAAGCAGTAAAAAATAACAAGCTACTAATGATGATAAGAAACAAGAAAACAACATCTAAAATTAAATTTAAAATATACACATTAAAAAAATCTAACCTTAAAAATAAAACAACATGAAGCCTTAATCTATAAAACATTGGACTTCATAACCCTTCGAAGCTTATTTAGGGATACATTAAATAAATCGTTCCCAAATTTATTGGCAAGCTTCATCAATCTATTTATTGGGGAAAATTGCCCATACAACCTTTGTTGAAAATTTGTTTGAAAGGTAACAGAATGCCTTAATGTCCTTGAAGGAACATATAAATTTATAGAAAAGAGCAGTTCACTACATTGCACATTCCCATGAATTAGTTTAAAAAGAAACAATACATTAGCATTTTCACGTCTAACTTTCAAACTTTGTATATTAATAGCTTTTTCAAGATCTTCAAAATTTATTGTTTCCTGAGGAATATGCAATTTAAAGGCAATGTACCTTAAAAACTATCTCTGAACAGAATTTAACATTTTAACATATTTCTCTTAATATGGATTCCAAACAACAGAAAAATTTTCCAAAAGGGGTCTTACTAACGAAGTATACAATAGTTTTATTGAATTTACATTTTTAAAATCTTTGGTATTTCTTTTAATAAACCCTAAAACTCTAAGGGCTCTATTCTTGCAATATTCAATATGGGAAGAAAATGTAAGTTTATGATCAAAGAACACCCCCAAATCTTTAATAGTATTTACGTGGCTTAAAGGCTTGCAATCAATTCTGTAAATATTTCTTTGTATGTTTAAAGATCTACTAAACTGGATTGATGTGCATTTTTTATATTTAGAATCATTCGGTTTTCTTGTACACCAATCATAAAACCTATCCAAGGCCGCCTGTAAATTAAAAACATCCTGTCCGGTACTTATCTTAAGAAATTTTTTTAAATCATCGGCATACAATAAGAATTTAGAGAATTTAAAGCAGTCAGCCACATCGTTAATAAAAATATTAAACAATAAAGGAGAAATGTTAATTCTTTATAAAAGTTTGGTAACGATGCTTCTATCAAGACTGTCATTTTCATAATGACGCACTTCATGTTATCAGCTGACCAAAATGAATGCGACTATTTTCCTTCTTTAATTAATGGCGGACGAGATATCTCATATGTGTGGGATAGTTTTTCGAAAAATTTTATACTTTTCAAAATTAATTTACATTTTTCATGTGCCCTGAGTGCAGTGTATGCATGTTTTCTTGTGTTTGACGTTGGATTTATACTGTTTTGTCCCCACCCAGCACCCCTGTTCACTCCACCATCCCGTCAATGTTTTTATTAATAATAAATTATAGAAATGGATTTTGGAAAACGCGCAGACAGATTTGTGTCATAAACGACACATTGAAACGCCCTGAAAAATAATTTTTCGAAATTCTCTTATAATAGCGAAAACCGCTATATCGAACTATTAGATTAAATATAATCAGCAATGGACCCGATAAGGAAAAAACCATATTATTTACAAATTATTTTTTAAAGAAATGATTGGCTAGATACCTAAGACTGTGTTTTCTTCATTACTATATTTATACAAGACGACATCCCCCACAATATTAGCTACAGCTAAAACATCATTAAATGGATGGAACGAGAGATCCGTAACGAAATCTTCACAGCGTATTACAGGAGGATGGTCGTTCTTTTTTCACATTCCCTTTTAATGGCTTTAATAACTTCATCTTCTTCGGGTTCATCTTTTTCAGAGTCTGCTTCAGTTTCCAAAGTTTCATCATTCGGTTCCTCCACAACCTCTTCCGTATCAGAATCTGAATTCGTACTATCCGTATCGCTACTATCGCTGGATGTATTATCTGAATCTATATCCATTTCTATACTTTCCGTAATGTTTAAATTTTTATTTTTGCACATTTTAACATACTGTACACTGGTGGAATACAACAAAGAAGTGAGGTTAGAATATGATTTACTAGATTTGGAATAGTACAATTTTGGCTCACATACAACAACCCTAACATTACAGCTTGAAGCATGCATCAACTAGAGGCAGCCTTTCGCTTTGCCGTGGGGACAATTTACTTGAGAGGGAAAAATACTAGTTTCTCTTCCTTCGTGCTGATCGATGCAAAGAGAAGACAAGTAACCCTACAATGCACCGCGATAAGGCTGTTTTCAGTAGGTATTAAATGGTAACGATGAAACCAAGTTGCTAAAGAGGTTTATGCCAAAATATCACAGAGAAGAAAACCGTGACGTGCACGTCAACAGTCCAAAAGGTCGAATTATCAAACGTCAATTCAGTCATTTTGGTTTTGGTTTGGGTAGGCACATTACCAAAAAGTGTGTTATTTGCTTTTAAAAGCCCTCAAAATCACTTTAAATTCCTAAATCGTGCAAAAACAATCGTGAAAATGGCAGATCTAGACGACTTTTTCGCAAAAAAGGACCGTAAGAAGAATAAGACTTCGAAAAGTTTTCGACCACCGAAGAGGTGGCCAAAAAATTGGAAGATACTGCGAAGAAAACGGAAAAACAGAAAAAGGAAAGGGTTCCCGAGGGAGATGAAAGTAACGCTCAAGCACACGTAAGTCATTTTAAATATTTACCTGTGGATTAAAAGCGTTTTTAATGCATTTATATATTTAAGGTTAGAATAAGCCATATTGCTCAGTCATATTAAGTGGGGATTTACCTGATGAATATTTTCCACTTCTTTGGATCAGTTTTTATACATACGAGACCTATATCGAAAAATAATACCATAATTGTAGAGTAATTGATCTAAGTGCCAAAATTAGAAATCAGAAAAATCAAAGAAATAAAAAAGAATCTAATGCTGGACATACGGGTGACCTCAACTTTGGACCTCGTTTGCGATCGCTAGAGTGAAATTGGCACTGTGATTTTAAAGTGGAATATTGGGGCTCTTACATAGAACATATTATTGGACAAAAATGTTTTTTTTTATTTTGGCACTTGGATCAATTAGTATTTCCACTCTTCAATTATTGCGTCGGAAAATTGACACAATAATTATTTTGTATTTATATAAATATTTGCAATAAAAATGCTGAACATGTTTTAAAATTTAACCAAAGAAAGGGTAATATTTCGATATAGCGGTTTTCGCTATTATAAGAGATTTTGAAAAATTCTTTTAGGGCGTTTCTATAGGTTGATTATGACACAAATCTGTGTGCGCGTTTTCCAAAATCCATTTCTATAATTTATTATTAACAAAAAATTAATTTACGGGACGGTGGAGGGAACAGGGGTTCTGGGTGGGGACAAAACAGTATAAATCCAACATCAAACACAAGAAAACATTAATACACTGCACTCGGGGCCCATGAAAAATGTAAATTAATTTTGAAAAGTATTAAATTGTTGTCAAACTTCTTATGAAGAATTAACACCAAGCCTATTTCAGGGATTATCCACCATTTTCATGAGAAACAATGGTATTTTTTGTAGAAATGCCTCCTTCTTTATGTTTAGGTATTTTCCTTTTTTCTCTACAAATTATAATAGGAAGAAGGAATAACTTAATTTTTCATATGAATTTTGTCCAGTAACTTCCTTTTTTTTAAGCTATTGACACTTTCTCACTTTATTTGGCAACATCGCAAGACATTTACAATTCTATTGCAAACTCTTCTTTTTTATGCAGTGACAGCTATGGCGGGATTGTTGTACGATTATTTATTTTCAATTTTTTAAACAATTTTTTGGATATTTTTGTAAACAGAAAGTGCGGTGTGTACTGTGAAATACTGTTTTTGGGCGTTTAATGTAGGATTTCTATTGTTTCGTCCCCACCCAGCACCCCTTTCCACTCCACCGTCCCGTAATATGTTTTTATTAGTAAAAAATTATAGAAATGGATTTTGGAAAACGCGCACCCAGATTTGTGTCATAATCGACCTATAGAAACGCCCTGAAAAAGAATTTTATAATAGTGAAAACCGCTATATCGAACTAATACCTTTAAATATTTTGTCAAAAACTTTTTAGTATGTATTGAGTCAAGTACTAAATTTATACCTACTAAATTTATACCTCCTTTAACCTTTTGATTTTTGATCATACAAAATGCAGAAAATGATTAGTTTATTTCGTTAATTATGTAGTTTCCGAATTTAGATTTTTATTATTCCTTAAGGTACTTGAGGTATGATAAAAATTATGATTTTTCTAATGAAACCCCCAGCAAATTAAATTACCATTAAACACATATCTTTAAAAATACCTCATTAGATATGTCTATCTTTAATAGTTTTGGGATTAAGGCAATTAAAATATCAAGAGTTATTTCAAATTTTAATTAGGTTGTTGGGAACCTACTAAATTTATTAATATCTTTATAATCTATAATATTAGAGAACAAATGGACCAAAAATTTTTGAATTTTTAAACGCCCTTATGGGAAATTCTAATTTAGGCCCTTAAAATTTAAATTAAAAAGCCTCACAAAATGTGGTGTTGTCCAGAAACTTTACCGACAAACTTTAAGACGTGATTCTCCCATTAAAAATTAGAATAGAAGTTTATATGAATATTTGTCCTAAATTGTCTTACATTTTAAACTACAGGCTGTGAAAATTTTACGAAAATACTGGTTTTTTTATAATGAGTTTTATACCAATTTGCAGGCCTTTTGCTCGGCCTTGTAACCAGTCCAGTTAGAAATTTGGGAGATGTTTCTTAAGCATCAAAAGACATTTTTGACATACAAGGAAAAAATGAGTTCAATCAGTATCTTTTATGACAGATTTAGGCATAGTATCAAAAAAAAAAAATATGAAAAAATGGTGGCCACTGCATTTTCATAGAAAAATATTTTTAAAATTCATGTCGTGTTTTAAACATTGTTGTGGTTGTGGCGAGCAGTGGTGCAGGGGCTAATGTGCCAGCCTGTCACCGCAGCCATCTGGGTTCGAATCTCGGAGTGGGACATCGGATTTTTCATTGCTCACAGTTGGCAATAGCAAACCACTGTGTAGTATTCTGCCATTCCTAGGTAGTAGTTATTTACAAATAACGTCCGCGTTGTCTAAAAGGTGCTGTGAAATGCAAAAACTGCATGTTTCAGTGCTTGGATAATGTTGACGGAACACGACAATAATGGGTTAAACATCCAGTAACCCGGCACTCACGGTACACTGGTATTTAGGCATAAGCCTTCGTGAGATGTCATAAAGATGAAAAAAAAATTGATCTCTTGACTTTTTGTACTTGATGTTTGGTTTTCGCCTAAAGGGATATTTTCTTTGTTAGCTGCTTACAGCAGCTGTAAGCACTTTCATTTTTTGACAAATCAATGACGTCAGTCTTACAGCAGCTCACAGTGGTTGTTAGCGGCGTCGGGAGATGTCTAACAGGTTGAAAAACAAAGAGGGGGAAATATAGCCGAATTTGAGGTTAAAAGTCAAACAAATTTGACTAAATGTATACTAATAATAATAACAATAATATGTGTGTGAAACCATGTAAAGGATTAATTCAACTCCAATTCAAAGTATTGTGCATTTTTGTTATAAAACGGAAGTTACCATTTTTTAGGTTATATTATTATTTTTTAATGTCATTTGTCGTTTGGGGTAAGCGTTTTTATTTTTTCGATTCACATTTTAATGACGTCAGCTGTTAGTCAAGCTTGTAAGCAGCTGTAAGACAGAAGAATTAGAAAAATATCCCTTAAATAAATACCAACCATTTCTCCTGTAGTTTAAAAAGTATGACATACCGGGTGTTGCTCCGTCGAGCGGGACATAGGGAATCCCATGTAAATTTTGAAGTAGTCAAATATTAGCTCCCTAATTATTTTAGAAAAAATGCTATTAGGATTTATTGAAGAGCACAATAAATTCCACCCAAAATAAAATTTGAGCATTTTTCAACCAACCAGTAAAGAGTAAACTGCTTAATACTTCTACAACGTAGTATCTCATTATGCACCCTGTACTCTAGAAATCAATAATAAAAACACCATATCGATTTATCAGTGACAATTTAAATCATTAATTTATAATGTCATTGCCAAAACTGAATTATTTTATACGGGAATTTCAAAAAGAATCCTCGCATTTCATTTTAGTTTACAGCTAATTTCAACACATGCACTCACAGTTACGCAAGACAATAAAACAAATTTTTCTACATTTAGAAATCAATTTATGACGAAAATATCAGGATTTAATCAAATGCTCAAATATTGCTCCATTAACTGCCAGACAATATCCCACACGATTATAAAACTCATTTCTTACGTTGGCTAGTTGGTACATCGATATTCTGGCACACTCAGCGGAAATAGCATTTCTTAGCTGGACTAAATTTTCATATTGTTTATTGGTAGCTTAGTTTTTAAATGTCCCCATAGAAAAAAATCGTTTGGCGAAAGATCACGTCGCTTTTCTTCACATTTGCAATTATTGATTACTGTGCCTGTAGTTTCAAATTTTTTATCGTCCGTTCTATTGTCGATTTACTTGGTATTGGCCTATTGGGAAAATAGGCTGCAAACATGTCCGCTACTCTTCGATAACTATCTCCCTGGTAAAACCATTTTAATAGTGATTTTTTCTTGATTTAAGTAGTTCATTATTTAAAAATTATGTGACATTGATCTGACAACTTGAGAGTAAGAGGTTAAATAATTTTTCTAGTATTTTTATTATAAACTTCTAATAATACAAAGCGCGTAAGAAGATAGGAGAGTCGTAACTTATTTTAGCATTTATCTCTTAGCTGGCGGACTGAGAAGAGCTGAAATTTGTACACTGGGTACAACTTTTCATGCTCTTTAAAAATCCTAATAATATTTTCTTCTAAAATAATTAGGGGAGCCAATATTTGACCACTTCAAAATTTATATGGGATTCCCTATGTCCCGCTTGACGGAGCAACACCCAGTATAGGACATATTCATTTAAAGTTTTTTTCTTATTTTACCTTCTAACCTCCTAAATTTGATAAAGATGATAGTATTTAGGTGAATATATTTTTATATCATGATGACGTATGTAAGCAATTTCTGTGATAACATGAATAAATTGAGTATTGAGTATTGAGTTTACAACATAAAAACTCATACATTCGTTTTTTTATTAATTAAAGGAGCAAGATGAATGGAAAGAATTTGAAGAGGAAAAGAAAGATTACACAGGCCTAAAAATCGGAAATCTTACAATCAGTGCCAATCAGGAGAACAATTCAGCCAACCAAGAGTCTGGCTCTGGTGATCAACCTGAAGGCAGCGAGTCTGGGCAGGAGTCTGAAAAAAAGCAGGGCCGTGGAGAAGGTTAGTTTTTTGTAATTTGTCAACCCTCTAATGCCACTCTGTCAATCATAGAGATTTCCATAATACCCTGTATATGTATTTTTTTATGTTTATCTGCAACTTTGTGGTAAAGTGACAGTTCCTGAAAAATTAAATATCATTGTTCAGTATTTTTACAATTTTTGAGGAGCGCCATTTTACAAATGGATCGTATTCTTTCTTCTAGTAATCACTAAGCTTTTGTGGCATTAATTTTGCTGTAGCGGCTTTCACTAGCTTGAAAAAACGAATTATAAACCATAAATTTGTTATTTCTTATTTGATCTTACAACACAGTTTTGTTTTTTACAACAATATTTTGATATTTTTTATAGACTTTTGTTTTCTGGGAGTTTAAATTTAAACAAAATAATTATGGCTTTTTCCCCAGAATAAAGATATTTAATAATACTTAATGAAACAATAGATCTTAATGACTGAGGGAGGTGATTGTATAGTAAGAACATTTTAAAAGCGCAAATTCGGTACCCTTTGAAAATAATACAAAAAACATAAAAAGGCCGCTTGTAATCGGACTATTTTATATAAAGGCGCCGCTATCCTTTACAGCGACGCGCCGATATACTATGGGATAGAAATCCATTATTTTGGCCAAAAAGCAACTTTGAAATTGTAATGGCTCATGCTGTGTATTTCAAAGTAGATACTCCAAACTACATGTACGCAAAATTATAAAAGGATATGACGACTTCTATTGGGGTAATAAGAAACTTGAAAATGTATTTTAAGTAAACATAAATATACAACGTTTAATCTACTTAGTTTATTATTAGCCTTGTTTACTAAAAAAATAAAAGGGTTTAAATAATAAGAGCTATTGTTGTGTTTCCGATGCAGTCTCGCGAAGTCTCGCTACTGTTGTCAAAGATTTTTTTACCTTTTTCTTTATCAGTTTTTGTACTTACAATTGCCTTCCTACTTTTTGCTACTTCTGAGTGTAAGGACAGATACAAGATTTTTTTATAATTATATATATACAAGGTTTTCCATTTTAAAATTTAATATGTTTTGTCCTACACTGTATATCCTAAAAGATAAAAGCATTCTGATGAAAGATATGGATTCTACAGAATTTACCCAACAAAACAGTGGTTTTTTTATATTTTATACGTTAAAAAAAAAAAAAAGTTGGGAAGATGTATCTCTATTACGCTTCTAAGAATAATTTAAAATTATTTTTCAGATTTGGATGGTCATATTTCCGAAACTAATTGAGATAGACACATCAAATGTAGTATTTTTTTGGTGGTGATATAATATTCAGCGTATTCCATTTTAAAAAAATCATACCTATTGTCGTACCCTGTATATCATATGAGATAATAATCATCGGATTACTGATTAGAATACTACCGAATTAACCAAACAAGCTGACATTTTAGTTTATTTTGTACAATAAAAATAATAATGTTAAGGGGGTGTAAATTTATAATAACATATAATAAGATTTAGGTTCCCAAAAAGCATTTGTAATAATTTTATAATATTTTTCCAGTAAAAAGCACCTCATTTTAAGTTAGATTGGTAAGTTTCAGAATTTTGACCAAAAAATTAATTTCTATCCCAACGTGCGATGACCAGCTGCATCAACCGGCATATCATAAAAGAAATATAGCAAAGGCGGCCGCGAAGACAAGCATGCCGATTTATTTGCTTTAAACTTTTTGTGATTTTTTTCTTATCAAAGAGCACCGAATTTACATTGTTAAACTGTTCCTTCTATACATCAATAATCAACCGTGTCTTTAAATGCGTAAATATTTTCCAGAATCGATACTCAAGATGGGCCAGCAGTTCAAGTGGAGCCAAGCCGTCCTGTAGAGAAGAAACCCGATGCTCCCCCACCACCGGGGGTTCGTATAGACCGCCAGCTCTGCGTAGTTCACAACCGTCAGCGCCGCCCGCGAGAGTCCGGGGTAACAGGGGCGCCGCGCCGGACATAAACGACGAATCTTACTTTCCTACGTTAAGTAAGAGCAGTGACAGCAAAAAGTAAGTTTTACACATACAGGGTGTCCAAGAATATGTGGACAATCTCTCGAATTCATATAGAACACATAAAAATAATGTGACAATTTCATATAAAGTTCTGTCTATCGGATATCGATAAAGTGAAGTGTTTTCAAGAAAAACAACATTTTGATTAAATAGCAATGCTGCATACAGGGTGGCCCACCATATTCGACACGGTCTGTTGCTGGATAACCATGGGGTTTTTAAAAAAGTAAATACTGGAACATATACAGGTCGGATAAGGCCACAGTATAAAATTATTTTAATCTATATAGGGTGTCTCAAAAAGTGTGACGTATTAAAGTTATATTTTTTTAAATGGAACACCCTATATTTAATGACGGTTTAAGATTCTACTTTAAAAAATAACTCAAGTTTGTTTATAGCACTAAGTGTCTAATTTTATTCGTTTTTGTGATATAGCTATATCACAGCCTACTTATATTTAAATAAACATTTGGAATAAAAATATGTTAAAACGGAATTTACTTAAAAGTATAAAAGATAGGTATAGGCAACCTATACACCGTTTGAAAGAGCATTTGGTTTGTCATCATGAGGTGTAAAAAAATACAGGGTGTTCCATTTAAAATTAGAGAGATATTGCTATTTGACTTTCTAAAAAATTGAAATTATTTTTTGATTACCCTGTATAATCTATGATCACGATATGACCTACGTATGATAAGGCAGACTTTTCCTAATCTTGTAACAAATTTTAAAGTTTAAGGAGTTTATATTGTTAAAATAAAATTAATTTAATTGCACCCCTGCATTTTGAAAAAAAAATAAAATATCACAAAAACGAATAAAATTAGACACTTGGTACTATTAACAAACCTAAATTATTTTTTTATCTAGAATCTAAAACCGTCATAAAATATAGGGTGTTCCATTTAAAAAATATAACTTTGATACGTCACACTTTTTTGAGACATCCTGTATAGAGTAAAATAATTTTATACTGTGGTCTTATCCGACCTGTATATGTTTCAGTATTTACTTTTTTAAAAACCCCATGGTTATCCAGCTACAGACCGTGTCGATTATGGTGGGCCACCCTGTATATCTTTTTTGTTTTGTGAAAATAAAAAAATATATACGTTTTTAGTACCATTTTCAAAAGAATATCCTAATATTTTTAGATGTCCCTACTAAACAAAACAATTTTTTTGTTGAAAACACTTTAATTTATTGACATCTAATAAAAATAATAATAATAATATCATCCTTTATTTCCAACAAATCATTGTTACATTGACAAACAAGCGTCACTACAGAATAAATAAAAAATAGTTTAAATTTACATTCTTTTACATAAAATATATAGTAACAGTTTAACAGTCTATGATCAATAATCAAAATTAAAAGAGTAAAAACACTTATCCTGCAAGAACAGTATCACAGCCTTTCGAAATTTATCCTTGTTCTCTATTTCACACAAGGTAGGTGTCACTCCTGCCACTGGTGACAATTGTCATTGAGTTGGAATAAAAATCGGAGTTTACAGTGAATAAATGGGGATTTTTCTTCACAAACATTACTAAGGCCAAGAAATATAGACTAAGGACAATTAAAAAGCCTAGGTTATTAAAATAGGGTTTACAAGAAGCTCAAAGATGCACTTTAAGTATGCATCTGATAATACGCTTTTGGGTTCTAAAGATATTAATTGCATAAGTAGAAGATCCCCAAAACAGAATCCCATAACTTATAAGAGACTGAACACAAGCAGAATAGGAACTGTGTATACTGTCTCCAAAAAGTGCATCTTTTAATCTTTGTAACAATGCACATGTACTGTTCAGTTTAGAAATTTTATGTTGTTAAATACTGGGATGGATTTACCATTTATCTTAGCGTAAAGAGAGTGGCTTCGTGCTAAGGATTTTTCAAATATAATAAGTCCAGTCTTATCAGCGTTTAATTTAAGATAATTGTTTAGGCACCAAGCTCGCATTTGCTCTGCTGCACCCGAACACCCCCAGAGAGGGTTCCCAAACACCCACTAGCCAATATAACCAATGTATCATCATCATACTGACACACATTACCTGAGGTAAACCCCTCCGAGAGGCTGTTCGCATCAATCAATCAATAATTTATTGGTGCGAACAGTCTCACGGAGGGGTTTACTCGGGTCATGTGTGTCAGTATGCTGATGATACATCGGTTATATTGGCTAGTGGATGTTTAGGGACCCTCTCTGGGGAGTGTTCAGATAAAGCAGAAACAAAATTGGAACCAGTATTGAAACTTGAAGAACACCCTGCTTCAACTCAGTAGTCTCTGAGAACCACTGCATCCCATTACTTGAGACACATACGGACTGCTTTCTTTCTGTTAAGTATGATTTCAGCAATAAATCACAAGCACCCCTCAGTCCATAACCCTCCAGTCTAACAGAAGTACCTTTTTTTTTTTTAGCTAAGTTTAAGCTACCCAAAAATACTTATTTTATTTCTTTATTATATAGGGTGTAAAAATAATTAACACTATTGTGTAAGAGTTGGTTCGCTCCTGGCAAACCTTTAATGGCAAATGTTTTACAAGGATATCATATTAAAGAGTCTTTCAAAGTCAAAGTCAAAAATCGCTTTATTCATCATAAGACAAAATCTTATTGACAAGCTTCCATAAAAATAATATATACTTAAAACTATACAGGGTCATATAATAGTAATAATAAATAATAACGATATACTAGCCAAAAAAAAAACAGTAAAATAGTAATAAAACACAATAAAATAGTAAAATAGTAAAAAACAGTAGAAAACTAATAAAAAACAATACGATATCATAAAAATAGAAAAGACAAACTTAGGAATTAAAAAACAAACATAGCCATAAGCTATCCCTTAAAAACTCATCAAATGCCTCTAGTAATAAAATATTTCTTAACATCATTTGTAAGTTGGCTGCTTTATTTAAAACTATACAGGGTCATAAAAAATAGTAATGATAATTAATAACAATATACTACTGGCCAAAAAAAGAAAACAGTGAAATAGTAATAAAAACACAGTAAAATAGTAAAAAACAGCAAAAAATTAATAAAAAAAATACAATATCATAAAAATAATAAAAAACGACAAACTTAGGAATTAAAAAACAAACATAGCTATAAGCTATCCCTAAAATACTCATCCAAGGTGTAATATGCCTTTCGCAACAAAATATTTTTCAACATCCTCCTAAACATTTTTAAGTCGGCTGCATTCTTAATCAATGCAGGCAGATGATTGTACATCTTAAGACCTTCATATATTAGAGAGTTCTTGGTGAGAGTAGATTTTGGAATGGGCAAGGATAAGTCATTACTTGTTCTTGTCGCATAATGATGAATCTGCTGATTTTCCCTGCATCTTTTAAAAACAAGAGACACCGTTTCAATAATCAATATGCAAGGTAAAGTTAATAATTTTTGTTGAATAAACAAGGGTCTGCAGTGATCCCTGGACTTCGCACCGCACACATATCGAACAGCTCTCTTCTGTAAAATGAAAACGGAATTAAAATGGGACTGACTACAGAAACCCCAAAATGGAATGCCGTATCTTAAATGTGATTCCATCAGACAGAAATATACATTTCTTGCCATGAAATTCCCTAACTCATTGGATACCACACGAACAGCATAGCAAGCAGATGCCAACTTGGCGGTCAGGTTAAAGATGTGATCATCAAACTTTAATCTATCATCAATCCAGAGGCCAAGAAATTTTGTGGATGATTTCTTTACAATTTGATAGTCAACATCCGGGGCTGGATCAAATTTAAACGTCAATATATTGGTTTTACTGACGTTAAGACTTAAAAAGTTTGAGTTGCACAATGTCTGTACACTCTCCAAATCCTGTAGGACGACCCGCATCAAATCAGCTGCATCTCTACCCAACCACAAAATAGTAGTGTCATCGGCAAACAAGGTAAATTGGCCACGTATAACATATAACACAGTCGAAAGCCCTAGAAAAGTCGCAGAACACTGCTGCAGCAATATCACCATCATTTATTCCTAAATATAGATGTTATTACTTTTATTTATCATATTAAAAAAATATTTCAATATACCAATTACTATGAAAGTGATTTGGGAAAAACCGATTTCCAAAGGCATCTTTTAAGGGCCACATATCTCTGTAAAGGGGGCTTTGGAAAAACATTTATAGGAACTAGGTCACATTATTTTCACGTGTTCTATATGAATCTCAGAGATAGCCTACATATTCTTGGAGACCTGTATGTGTTTTATACAGAGTGTTTCTTTTGATGTTTGTTTTTTTATCACTAGTCTTTAATTTTTCGATATGTCTTCAAATACACAGAACATATTACCACCAGAATTACTGATGCACACAGGATGATGGGGTTCATTGTCAGGACCACTAAGTGTTTTAGTGTTGATGTTTGTCTTAAATTATTTGACAGTTTAGTTTTACCAAAATTGGAGTATGGAAGTATTGTGTGGTCTCCACAATATGACATATGGAATAAATCTATTGAAAGAGTGCAAAGAAAATTTTTAAAGTACTTATTTTTTAAAAGTTTGGTTTCTATCCTAATCAAGGGTACAACCATTTGGCCTTATTAGATCTTTTTCATAGATTATCATTAGAAAACAGACGGATAAAGATGTGTCTAGTTTATCTGTTTAAATTATTAAGTAATAAAATTAATTCCTCTGAATTATTAACTAAACTTCCATTTTCCATAAAATATAGCAATACCAGACAAAAAGAGTTTTCTATTTGGACTTTCCAAGGATAAATACATATAAAAATTCTCCAATTTACCGCATGTGCGCCTTGTTTAATGAATATATGAGTGATTTAGATGTTGATAACACCAACCTAAATCAATTTATAAAAATTGTGGAGGAAAAACTCTACTTGTCACAAGCAATTGTCTGATATTCTGTATTTAGTTTTGTAAATATTAGTTCTATTTTATTAGTGTAGAGTAGTATAGTAGTATAATTGGCTTAGTTTTGTGATATAATAGTTAGGTATATTATGCACATATTTTTAAGATCTATCTATATATTTTTTATGATTTGTATTGTTCTTCAGACTAGGTGGTATCTGTAAATGGCAAAGCTGTAGATACTGTATATAAATAAATAAATAAATAAATACTTCTTTTCTAGAAACCGTAACGAAGGCTCGTTCGAAGTCGTCCAGTCCAATCGGGCCGCGTCATATCGCCAACAGATGGAGCAGTCAAAGTCGACCGGCGGACCGAAACTGAATTTAGGCAACCGTTACAACACGCTGAGCAACGACAGCTAGTGCCCGGCACGGCATTAGAGACACTGCAGTGTTTAAAGATTAGGTATCGGGCTGGCGAACATACTTTTTAAGTGAGGTTTAAATTTTAAAGCAATTATTTTGGGTTGCTGCGTTGAACGTGATTTTTCAAATTGGAATACTGTATTTTTGGTTTCCCTGGCACTTGATGTATGTTATTTTTCAAAATTTTCATACAATTTAATATTATGTAAGGATCTCGGGTTTTTAATACATTAAAGTATTGTCATAACACTCTGTAAACTAGGGTGGGTTAGGTGGAAGAGTTGTAACTAAATGGTAGTAACGATAAACCTTGCAAAAAGTATGTTCGTGCAGCCATCCAAAGTGAGTGGTGGAGTTTAACTCCACTTGCCAACAAGTCTTGTGAACTACAAAGTACTTTTCCTTAAAAAAAAGTTTTTAACAATTTTTCTCGGGGATTATTTCTCTTCCTTGTTCTTACATCGACTGTGACCCGTGACTTTTACCTCGTAACAAAGGTCTCCAGGAAAAATTGTTAAAAAAGAACTCTTTCCTTTGAATGTGGTGTACATCCCAATGTTAATGTCCAATACTGAACATTTCAAAGCCAAAATGTTGTTTTGTTCGAAGGTTTGAAGATCGTTTGTAAAGGGTAGTCAAAAATGCATGTAAATAAATTTTTTATGTTATAAAAGTGTGAGTCATTAGGCAATTACAGTATTTACACACAGATTAAGGTGTCTTTTTGTCATAAGATCAACAGAATAAATCAAATTACATACAAAAAGATCTCTTAATTTTTTTTCTGAAAAATCGAACAAATGTTTGCATTTACCTAAAAGGCATTTGATTGCAGGTCGATCTGTGGCCAAAGGCGGACGCAAATCTCGGCGCAAACCAGGGCGATTGACCTATACGAACTTATTATACATGTATACCGAGGGGTATAAAGAAGAGTCTTTTGTGTGCCACCTTTATAGGTAAAACATCAAAGAATGCGAATACATTTGATAGTGGCTTGGCTTTTTATGGTTGAAAAATTTGGGCACTGTGGACCAAACAACACTAAAACATCGCAACTCATGAGGTGGCTTAAAATAGCCCTACTCTCACTTGGACCTAAGATCTTTTGTGGCTATCCTATCTACATGAGCTGATTTCCTAATTTTCTAAACTCTTCACGAGTTTCGACCTCCGAAGAGTATGGACGTAGCGTAAAAGCTACATAGCTTTTCCCGGTGTAGCGTTTGGAGGTGCTGAACGAGCGTTTTTACCTTCGGGGATCGAGTAAAGATTCAGGCTACATTGACGGCATCTTTCTTCTGGAGTTAAGCGCTGTGAGCGAAGATTCCTATAGCCTGATGTTTTCTAAGTTTTGGTGCCCTCCGCCATCAGTTTTGACATTGACCAGTTATAGGTAATACCAGTAGCAGTTCTTGGTTTGGCAGCTGTTAATTTATGCATCGCATCAAGTATTATTTTGCATGTTTTGGAATTTCTGGGAGCTACGAGCTCGATTATCCAGATTTTCCACCGACGAAACGCTGGAAAGCATAGTCCGGAAGGAAGAAAGCTGCCGAATTTGACCAGAAGGGACGAGAGCCAAGAAAAATAAAAAAACTTTTTACGAAGTTAAATATTTTGGGGATCAAGTTTTTTACGTCTGTGGGCGTCAAAATTTCTTGTTCAGATATTTTATTTACCTTTATAATACCTACAGCGTTCATTGTTAGTCTTTCCCTTTTACCAAAACTAACCAATTCGATTGTTAAAGCTTGTAGAATTGCTCAACCTCATAAAGAGAACAGAAACAACAAGGGATTGTAAGTTAGGGATCCCTGGACCATTTTTACCATTTATTACTAACAAGCTAATTTTTCGTGAGTATCTTCATTTTGACGAGGCGACCAACTTTTTCTTTACAACAATTTTCTTTGGTGGTAGAATACAGGGGTAGCAGGGGAAAAATATTTTGATTTGATGAATATTAAAATACCAGGATGGTGTACCACGCAATTTGTAGGATAATGTGGGTGTTAAATTATATAAATATTATTTAATTACTAAAAAAAATCTGCTGGTTAGTAGTTATTTTTCATGACATCGTTAATCATACATGTTGGTGGCGGAAGACTCTTTGATGAAATCTTCATTTTGTAGAACAAATATTTTTTCAGTTTATTTAAATAATTATCTTGAAAATTAACAGAAAATTAGTAATAAATTTTTGGTATTTGTCAAATTAACACATTTAATTCCTGCTACCCCTGTAAGCTACCACCAAAGAATACCAATCCATAGAACCCCACAAGTGAGATTTCAGCGTACCCTAAAATTTTTAGTACCTACCGCGACCAACAGATGGCGAAAGTAGTACGATGTCGCTTTGCTAATACGATTACCATCAGAAATTGATAGCAGTCGCTGACGAGCAGTCGGCCCGATCAGTTAGAGTGAGGATATACGCAAAATTTAATAAAAATAAAATCCCCGATAAATGGATCCAGTGTCCATAAGATTATTAAATTTATGATTTCAGAATAGGATATATCGATGGGTTTTTGACAAAACATCGTAAGCGACATTCGTCAGTTTTACGAGAAACGTTTTTTTTTTTATTGGCTTTATTTCAGATGAAGATATGTTCTATATTGGTTCGGCGGTTCATTCAATTAATGGTAGTTATTTGGCTACACGCCAAAAAATAAATTAATAGTACCAAAAAACCAAAAAAAATATAGCAAGTAAATAGAGAACTAAAAATCGACGTTTTGGTGGCAAGTCTACCACCGTTGTCAAGATAAATTAAAAACAAATTAAAAAATTAAAAATTAACCATTATTTAGGTTTAGAATTTTAAAATTTTTAGCTTTTTTTTAGGAGATTCTAAAAATTTTGACATTAAATGTTAAATATGTTTGTTTTGTAATTAAAATTAAAAGAAATCTAAAATAAAAACATTCAGATCTCGGTTTTTCTTTAAAAATAACGCGATGGGAAGAAAAATCCTTTCCCGGAAAATTGGCGAATGTCGCTTACGATGTTTTGTAAAAACGCATCGATATATCCTATTCTGAAATAATACATTTAATAATCTTATGGATACTGGGTCCATTTATCGGGGATTTTATTTTTATTAAATTTTGCGTATATCCTCATTCTAACTGATCGGGCCGACTGCTCGTCAGCGACTGCTATCAATTTCTGATGGTAATCGTATTAGCAAAGCGACATCGTACTACTTTCGCCATCTGTTGGTCGCGGTAGGTACTAAAATTTTTAGGGTACGCTGAAATCTCACTTGTGGGGTTCTATGGATTGGTATTCTTTGCTACCACCATCAAAAATTTTTGCAAGGAAAATAAAATGAAGCTACTCAAGAAAAATTAGCTTGTTAGTAATAAATGTTAAAAATGGGATCCCCAACTATGTGAGGAGGTGATCTGCAAACCGCAGTTTTTGACAAAATCAATAAAACCGAGTTATGTATGGGATATTATATTTTAAATAGTGTTCCATAAGACAGACCAGACGGGATATTTCGTATGGTTTTTTCAAGGAAATAAAAGCGTTTTGTTATGCCAAATGTGATCTTTCGGTGGAACACTATCTAAATATAATATCCCATACATAACTCGGTTTTGTTCATTTTGTCAAAAACCGCGGTTTGCAGATCACCTCTTCATGTATAAAAAGATTCAGTATATCAGGCCAAAATTATTAAACACCACTTTTTTTTACATGTTTTGTTTACCCTTTACAGTTAATATATGGAATAACAATTATTGAAGCAATGGAGTGGTTATTTTATTTTATGTAAATCTTTGTTAAGATACTAGGTTTTAAAATTGAGATTCGTTAAAATCTTATAGGCGCTGATATCGAGAATTATTATAAACAAATTACAGTGTAACATTTTTTAAATATTAAATTATATTCTCAAGATCTGTGGTTTTATTTGTTGTTATTATTATTCAATGTTTCGTTATAAAAGTTACCCTCGTTTCACATTAAGCCGGACACGCCGGATAGAGTGATAAAAAATTATATGGAGCTTTTAAGTTTGCCCATACACTTCGATGGCGTTGGCCTGTCGTCGACTTCCCGGCTCCCGCTAATGTAAAACGAGAGTTAAATTCGTTAACAAGAGTAAAATACAAACAAGTGTCACTAAAAATCAAACAAAAATCTAAATTTATACAATTTTTTTATAAGAATTACTGCCAATAATGTATCATGGCTATCCACAGCACACTTGCCAAAAGTAAATAGTTATCCATTATTTTGTTTAGTAATATTCAAGGTTAGTTTATATTTATAAGGTTGCGACACTATCCTCAACTTTTAGGCGGTTCGAGATCGGGGACGCAAGGAAGGACACTCCACGGAGAAAAGTTGGCAAGACTGGGTAACAGTCAAAGCTGATGATCAATCCAGTGGCGTCTAGAATTTGCGCATTTCATTTTGCATTGTCTTGGAAGTGATATTTGTTGATAGATGTAATTCCAAATGTTTTTATTTAAAGTAAAAGAATTTACAACTTAATAATAATTAAAAACTGTTGTGTAAACGGTTGCTCTACTAATACAATAAACTGTATATCGCCGGCACTGAACAACATGGCCGAAAAATGGGAGATGTGACGTCATAACACGTCAAAGCAATATGGCCGAATGTCGCGACCCTATATAGACCGACTTTGAGTAATATTAATGTCTTTAGGGATATTTTTCTAATTCTTCTGTCTTAAAGCTGCTATATAACAAGCTTGTCTAACGGCTGACGTCATTATAACGTGAATCGAAAAAATAAAAGCGCTTACCGCCAATGACAAATGACATAAAGAAATAATAATAATATAACCTAAAAAATGGCAACTTCAGTTTAAAACAAAATGCGCAAGATCTTTAATGGCAGGTAAATTAATTCTTCACATGGTTTCCCACACATACTATTGT
>JACEGR010003603.1:0-101886 GCA_014170235.1 Listronotus bonariensis | reverse complement strand
CGTAAAAATGTATTGTCACAAAGTAACGGACCACTCAATAGATTCGTTTATATCGCTTTTTAAAGCCACTTTTAAAAGCCGCTTTCTTCAACTATTCGATATAAACGTAGTACATGTGATGAGCCGTGTATAGATATACAGTGTGTCCCAGGATAAGTGTTACAAAAGGACAAATGTACCAAAAATGTTTAAATTTTTAAACGAAATTTTAGGAAAACTGTTCGCTTGGTTCAGAATCAAGAAATACAAAATTTTACTTTGATTCGTATTATACAGGGCAAGGTATAACTGAAAATATGAGAAATGCCCAGGAGAAAACAACTTTTCTTTTAAAAATAGAACAAAATTGTATAAGTAAATGTTTTAGAGAATAAAATTTTATGCCAAAATTATATTATTGTTAATTTTTACATTAGGCATAGCAACTTAAATAATGAACAATAAAAAGAAAATTTAATAATTTCAAATATTTTCTTAAAACTAGCTGGCTTAAGTCAAGTATTTTAGAAAGTGTTAATGAATGAATAAATGCATAATAAATGGATAATGACAAGAATTTTTTTTTTTACTTTAATTTTTAAACTTTTAACTTTGACGCAGAATTAAATTATCTACAACATTCACTAATACAATTTTGTTATATTGAAAAAGAGTACTTTGCTCCTAGTCATAATTCATGCGACTAGTTTTCCCAAAAGGACGTTTAAAAATTACGAAATTTTTGGTCAATTTGTCCTCTACACCTATCCTGGGACACACCGTATTTACGATTTTAAGGATAAGATTTTGAAATAAATTAAAATTGGCTGTATAGCTAATGCTATTACTTTTGGTATCAACATACAGGATTTCTCTAAAAGGTAAGGAAAAAATGCAACCACAAATTCCTGCGGCTAAAATAAGATGATTTAACCCAACTTACCTTAGTATAAAAATGGATGATTTCGGTAATACAACGTGTAAGAAATCTATTCTGGGTTTAGTTTTTTAAAAGGTGTAACAATATTCGATTATAGAAGGTTGCTGGAGGTATCTCACATAAATTAAAAACAAAATATTTTTGTTAAGCCACTCTATATGTTAATTTTAGTAAAAAGAACTTTGATATTTTACACAAAATGGTTTACCCTCAATTAGTAAAAGTTTATTTAAGCCGCTGTTTTTGAGATATCTACATCACTTTTAGTATGACAAGGTCTAAACTATAAAGGGTGTTTCAGACATAGATGCTTATCTTTTAGAGTGTGAATTCATAGCGGATATTAGGAAGAATATTTTAAATAAACCTAATTCAAATTCACATTCAAATACTTTATTTATGCCAAAATACAAAGTACGTGCACAAGTCAAGTTAATTATTACTTGAGTAAAAATATTTAACATCCGTTTTCTACAAGAATGCTTAAAACATAACTTTTCTGCACGTATTTTAATTTGGAAACTGTCTTTCTCGCACGGCGTGTCGGAAAATTTTACTACATTAGTACCTTTATCATTTTGTACCACATATGAGTAATAAAACAATAAAATTATTTTGCATGAAAATAACGTACACCTATGTTCCAAATACCTTAACTCTTAAGATGAGATTATTTTTAATATTATTTACAAAATAATATATTTGCGGTAAAGCTAGATTTTTTTTAACTTTTGGTAACATTACAAGAAACCTATACCTAGCTTTGTTGTCGTTTTTTTCTGTAACGTTGTATGTAGCAAATTTTTATTGTTAAATAATGCTTTTAAGTGGCATACAGCAAATTTCGTAAAAAATGATATAAAAACCATAGCTTATTATACATTTTTTTGAAGGGAAAATATTGAATTTTAGGACGGTAAAAAATATGCGTGGTGTTCAATTTAAAAATCAAAGTTTTCCTATATCGAAAAATCTGCCATTTTGTTTTTGTATTAACGAAGTGTCACAACCAAATGGCTAGAATATAATACAAAAAAAAATTAAAAAATTCAAAGTTGTTCTGTAAAAATCGTAATTTGATATTTTTATTTGTTCTATTTGCGATTAAAATATGTCAACATATAGTGGGACACCCTGTATATTTTAAGAAATGGTAAAAAAAATATACATATTTTTAACAACTTTAAATATTACTATTTCCAATCTTTGGTTTCTTCTATGGAAAAATATTGAATGGCTAAAAAATGTTTTTTTTTATGTTGTTTTTCCCGTACTAAAAATATTAACAAATCTAAAAGCACCCTATGTGTTCTGTTTTAATTTAAATAATTTTTCAGAACCTACGAAAAAAAAAATCTACGAAAAAAATCTCACACATAATATAACCTAACTTGATAAAATATATTTAAAAAAGACATCTTGCACATTTACATTACAAAGAACAAAAATGCTAAGGTGCCTTATTTTTTACTTAGAACAAATTTCCTTTTTAATATACAAAGTAATTAAGCCCAATTGCTTAATTATTATTTAAGAATTAAAGTTTTAGACATTGTTTATTGGTTAAGTATATTGGTAATGTAGTCATTTAATTCTATAATATGTATGGGTAATTTATTTGATGACCATGTTCATCATTGAAAATAATTGAAATTAAGAGCAAATAAACTCAACTACCTTACATATAAAATAAAATAGCACTAATTATGAAGAAAGTAATACTTTGTATACCGGGTGTCCCTAGCAGGTGGTTCACCCTGATACCTTTTTTATTTTTTAACAAATGTAATAATAAAAACAATTTAAATACAAGATTTTTCGCTTATTTAACTTCCCTAAATATTTTATTTTTCACTCCTACCTTAGCTTTAAAAGTTTTTTTGCTGTTTTTTCAAAAAAGAAAACAGAGGCTTTCTGAGTTGATATGAGTGTCTGGCTAAAAATTAGGTTTGATTTAAATAAATCAGTGGTAAAACATATAAAAGGTAAAATATATTTTAGTTGCAGCCTTTTTAAAGGACCAATAGTGTTTAATTTGCAGCAATCATGAACCAAAATAATGAAAATAAAATTAATTCTTTCCAATCTTAAAAATATATAGAAAAACCTATGTGTCCAATCTTTCTACTTTTCTGGATTGTACAGGGTGTCGCCTATTCGTTGACCTTTTAGGGTATAGCGAAAACTAATAGAGATACTGAACAAATCGGATTGCAACATCCTGGTTTAAACTTTTTAAACAAATTTAGTGGTGAAAGTACATAAATCATTAACTAAATTAGTTTTGGAGATACAGAGTGTTTTTAAATTTGTCAATGTGACCAGGAACTTATAACTCGCTATTTATTAGAAAAAAATGTAAATAGACGAGCCTTATTTTTTTGTAGAGTTTAGTGACGAACCTATATATATTTTTGATTGCGTTTTATTTAAAAGTTATAACACGAAGTTGATTTTTTTGTTACACCCTGTCTTTATTATTATTAATAAAAAGGGTATATGTAATATATATTATAAGGTATATTTAACTTTTCATGGTTCCGGAAATATTCATAGTCAGGAGTTCCATTATAAAATACCATCTTTAAAATAAAACTTCCTGTATATAATATCACCAATGAAAAGACATTTTAAAGACCTCTAACAAAGAAAAACACATTTAATTTGTTTCTTCTATGATTTCTGGAAGTATGGGCTTCCAAATCTTATTGCGTTAGATAAGTGTAATAAAAATTAATTTTTAGGTTTGGATGGCCACATTTCCAGAACTATTAAAGATAGATGTATGAAATGTGCTATTTTGTTAAAGCCCTTTGAAATATCTTTACCATGCTAATTCAATATACAGGGTGTTTCGATAAAAAAAAACTTTTGAAAGTGACCGTATTTCCGAAACTATAAAAAAATGTATAGGGGTATTCCGGGAAACCCTGTCCAGCGAGTAACGACGTTTACCGTTATTATTTCTAAAAGCTAACCTAGTATGGGAAATGCAGCTCACAAAAAGGTAAAACCTGGCAATTCTTTGGTTCTGCATGGATTGACTTAAAATTTTAATAGAAGGATCAAAACCTATATGAAACCAAAAGGCACCAAAACCCTTAAGGTGGTTGCCACGCCCAGAGGGTGAAAATTTTTATTACATTTCAACCACAAAAGTCAATGAAAAAGTGATTCTTAGCAAAAAATGTTTTATACAGGTTTTTCATATCACAAATATTTTTTAAGTTATTTGCGTTTGAAAATAACAATTTTTTGACAAATAAATCAACGGTTTAATAGGTTTATTTGCTAAATAACTCGAAAATTATGCATTTAATCAAAAAATCTGCAATTGGCAAATTTGTAAATTTTAAAAAACAAACAAAATTCTTGTATTATAATTTTTTACGACCAATTCGAACTGAGATACGGAGTTTGGATTGTTTGCTTTTTTTGTCAAATGCAAAATTTGATGGATTAAAAGTGAAATAACGGAAAATGCTGCATTTTTCGAGAAAAATTTATTGAACTTTTTTTTACAGTACATAGTTATACATTAAAAATAGGAGTCTTTAGCCTTAAAATTAAGTAAGGTATGATAAAAATAAGGTCAGTAACTTGTTTTCGAAAAAAATTAATTGGTTTTTTAATGTACCTTTTTGTTTTTAATAATAGAAAGTTTTTTTAAAAGAGTTTTTGTAGGGTTTTTTAAGCTATGACACAAAGTAAAACTGCCAAAGATCCCCTTAAATGGAGTTAGTTTAAAAGGCTTAAAAAGGTGGTGCTCGTTTATAAATAGAGGTTTTAAACGACTACATTTCATAAAAGCTGCAATTTAAAACTCCATAATTTTTTTTATTTCACTATTTTTGGAGTTTTTTGGAAAAAGGGTGAAAAACATGAAACTGTAAAAAATCGTTTTTTTCTTTAAGCTCAAATTTTAGTTAAACTTTTTGACGTATCATTAGTGCATGAATAAAGAGAAATGCAAGAGTAAAGGTCAATTATAATTGGGGGGTAGTTGGAGGGTTGTCTTAAATGATTTTTTCGTAGAAAAAATTAGATGCTAACACATTATTATCACAACTCACTTAATTTTTATGCTAAAAACTTCTTTTAAAAATAAAAAAGGCCTTGTTAGGTACTTCAAAAAGATTTATGAGTATTCCTCTTAATATTAAAATACGTTTTTCCGTTATTTGACTATAAATCTATCAAATTATACATATTTAAGAAAAAAAGCTAAACTTAACACGCTGTATCTTGGTTCGTATTGGGTGTGGAAAAATTATAATAATTTATATATAACTATAGTTTTACTATATTGTTTGCCTTTTAAAAACCACAATTTTGCCTTTTAAAGTTTTTTAATAAAATGCAGAATTTTCGAGCTATTCGCAAAAACCCCATTAATTTTAATCGCGAATAACTTTTTAAAGTTTAGTATCATTTTTCATACTTTTTAGTTACAACACGCCCTGTATATTACCAATCGAAGTAAAATTTTGTATTTATCAGTTTTGGATCATGCGACCAGTTTTCCCAAAAGGGCGTTTAAAAATTCCAAAATTTTGGTCCATTTATTCATTTGTAACATCTATCCTGGGACACACTGTATATTATGTAACTGACACTTCACAATATTCAAATTTGCGTAGGTGGGCGGGTCTTCCTGGACATTTTCCATAATAAACGTAGTATTTTTTAAAGCTTTTAAAAAATGTGTTCTACAACTGTTAGGGCAAATTGACAAAATTTGAAAGACAAACCAGAATCTATTTAGCCGTAATTTACTTTTACCCCTAAATTTGTTTTCAAAATCGAAACCTACATTAAAAAAGGCACTACCCTGTACTTATGTAATGTATTATTTTTTACTGACGTATAACATACTTATTTATATCCCGTAGAATCAAATAAAAGCAATATAATTTCTAATATTTGAAAAGGGTTACAGTCCAAAATTAAAAACTGTTAATTATCTTAATCGTGGGGTGCCACGACATACGTGATGCACATATCAGAAAAAGACTACTAATATTAAAAGTAGAAAAACCGTTATAACTACCCCGCATAATTTATTTCCCAGCAGCAAAGAAAATAGTTTAATTAGAGTAATAACTTTTAATAAATTAATAAATGTATATCCACCAATAATTCTTTTTGCCCAATTACGGACGTCAACATTTTAGTTGTAAATTACATAGATGCGAGTCAACATTTTTATATAACAAGTACAAGTGTAAGCAGTTACTGTCATTAAATATCAAACAAAAAATGTATATGTGTAAATAATTATTAGCTATTAACTAGCATAATCATTAAACCGTCAATATGCGATCAGCGAAACTTTAGCTAATTTTAATTAATTCATCAGAAAAAAATCCATGGTACAAACATAACATAAAAACACAAAATTGGCTGTTGTTAAACTAAATCGTTGGTGAACTTTCTGTTTAAGGTCGGGCCTCGCATAACCGCAAAGAGCCCGTGCGTTTCCCTCGTTAAATGTAGGGGAATACGGTGCAAAAATTTTGTATTTAATCAAACTGCAGTAATATGAGTCAATTATACCACGCTTTAAATAACACTTTATCATAAATTAATCTCTACAAATAAAGAGAGATATTGCTGCTTTGTAAAAAAGAACCGCTTTCTTATAACAATAAGGGTTATTTTGATTTGATTAAATTTAAAGGTAATACAGTTTTAAGGTTTGGCCACATATAACCACACCGAGTCCTGCACCGTGGCACAGCCGTCTCCCCGTTTTGAAATGTACCATTGTAATTAAATGCCGTAAGCTTAATATTATCGCTCCGTACCCGACCACATATCCTGCACCGCATTTTAATAAGTAAACAAACAATAATTTATTTGATTTCCCAAAATATTAATTAAAAAAACTTATAAAACAAAAAAATTTTATGTATTTGTAAATTTTACTCACTTATTATTCACAAGATGTAACAATAAAATTATTTTATCACTTTTTAATACTAACTAAACCACCTTTTCTTGTATTGTTTGTTTACAACATCTAACCTTTAAACCACAAGGTTTTAATTTTTATACATAATAAACTGAAATAAAAGCTGACGACCGTAAACTCAATGCTTGCTTCGGAAAACATCGGCGCTATCCGATCCACGTATGCTTTCATTTGCTGGGCATGTTTCAGACCGTACAAGACACGATCGTGCTATGGTGCGGGTCTTGTGGGACATCGGTACGTTAATGTGTGGCCAGACTTTTACCTATACTACACTTAAAGTTTGGATAACAGGGAACAGAGATAAGTGGGAAAATATGTTTTATTTAAACAAAAAGATATACAATATACATACCTACATAAAACAATATTTTTGAGGGCATTAAAAAGGCTTTTGAATTTTTCCGAATTAATTTGCCCCACTTTCCCCTACCACCGTAAAATCGGGCTCGGTGCGGTTATGTGTGGTCCGACCTATATCGATTTAACAAATTTAATTTTTCTATCCCAACAGAACACTGGTCTGTAAGCCGACTCGGCGACTCCTTTATTATTATTATTGGTAATTTATATTGGTTAGAAAAATATATTACAAAACAGACGACCGGTCTACGAGAATTCTGCGGCATCCCGCAGTCGCGGCTCGCCGACTCGAATGTTTTGCAGCTCTTCGTTGCCGACTCGGCAAAAACCGGTTTGTCTGTTTTAAGCCTGAAGGAGCCGCCGTGTTTGGCTGCCGACTCGGCGAAAACCGAAAACGTTGTAGGGAAAAACGACCTGTGAGAAACATTTGGTATATTAGCAAAAAAATATATATTTTACCTAAAAATTGAGATATGGAATTTAAATCATATACATGGTAAAATATGCTATTGACTCTAGGATTACTTTGGAAAAGAAAATTTTTATTTAAAATTTACAAATATTAGTTGACTATTTGGTTAGCCCTTCCTCCGCCCCCATCCCAAACAAGTGTAAGTTTCAAAAACAAATCATCTTTCAGTATTTTTGTGGAAATTTTATCAAATTTTATCATGAAATTACAAAGTTTGTATAAATATCTGCCTTTTGCTTAAAATACATTTTCCTTTGTAAAGTGAAAAAAAAATAACCTATAAAAAAAATTATGTGGCCGAATTTAGACCTTTTCAATAAAATTTAAGTATATTTACAACTGAATATTCTTTTTTTAAATAATAACCAAAAATCGGTTAGGATGGATTTTCTTACCAAACAAATACTTTCTGTTTAGATTTTTCATAAACAGGGTTTTAATTTATATTTTGACACCCACTTTATGATAACTAAAAGAAAAAACAATAGAAAACATTTTAATTATAAAACTCTTGTACGTACGAAAAATAAAATCAACATTAAAAAGGTAAAAAAATGGAGAGGTTTGCTTTTTTAAATAAAACACCCTGTATATTGCGTTTATATTAAAAACATATTTTAAAAAGTTTTTAAAGAATGCCACATTTATTTTTTTAACAGTTTCGGAAATATGACTACTTAAATTTGGAAAATTGTGTGTATAGGTTTCACTATTTGTACGTTAGTAGGCTTAGTACTTACAGCTTAAACCTGTAGAATAATTTTAAATTTATTTTAATAAAGGGGTGGCAATAATAGGTCAGTTAAAAAAAACTATGTATTTTATTATTTAAACTTTTAAAAAATTGTTTTAAAGCAGGTTATTAAGATCGTCGAACTAGCTCATACTGGTAGAGTAACCTTTTTAAAAATCTAGGTGCTCTAAAGCTATAATAAATAAAGTAAACTTATATAAAACATATATAATTGCCCTTATCGCTTAAGCTTCTATACTAGGTGGTGCATTGCCAGACTGGGCATAGAAAATCCCATGAAAATTTTGATACATTTAAATATTGGCTCCTTTATTGATATTGCAACAAAAGTGTATTAGACTATTATTTTAAAGACGTTAATAAGATACATTGCATACCTAAAACAAACATTTATAAATCCACCAATAGTGAATGACATGTCTTGTTAATTTTCTAATTGATATTTTAATTTCTGTTAATTATTTTAACATGTTTTACAATATTTAAGAAAAAATAATGGTTGTTGGTATTTATTAAATACAATTACTTACATTAAACTAAATGATGAGAATTATACATAATTGAACAATTTTATATTAAGGTAAAATACACACTTAAAAAATGGTAAAAAATAGCTTCTAAAACGCAAAATTAAGACAAAATCCCAATGCCTTATGTTTTTATTGCTTAAACAAACGTCTGTTTACTGCTAAGTAATATCCTCAATGATTATAACATTCAGTTCTTACATTATAAAGTTAAAATGCAGCTCCCGTATTTTGTAACACGATGGAGAAGAAATTTCCTTTCTATGCAATGTAAATCATATGGAAATTTCAGGAAATTTCTTTTCTATGGAGTTACAGAATACGGGTACTGATATTCATTCGCATCGCTAATAGAAACTAAAATGTCAAATTAAGAAGTTGACAAGACATTTTTTCAATAACGGTGAATTCATTATCAGGTATGCAACTATTTGGCTTTTTTTTTCTTAAATAACTAATAATTGGCCTAACAAAAAATAATAAAATTTGGTGTGTAAGCTTATCTTATGAAAGTCTTCAAAATAGTCTCAAATAGCCAATTTTGTTGCAAAATCAATAATGAAGCCAAAATTTGAAAATATAAAAATTTACATGGCATTTCTTATAGCAGTCTGACGATGAACCACCCGGTATAAAAAACAGGAGTTAAAACAACATATAAATTGTAATTTAGTCTTATTTTATTAATACTTTAATTTATCACTATTTAAACATGCGTTTTTAGCTACTAAAATGCAGACCTTAAGATTTATGTCAACATAAATTATATTAATAAATATATAATAACCTTATATTAATTAACAAGCACCGGTACCCGACGGCAAACATATAAGTAGCTAAAATATGGTGGTACTAAGTTACTAAGGTGCCTGGCGTACTATGGACGTTTCCATTAAACGAGCTACTGGAATTATCCGGGCGTTTAGGAAAGCATAAAAACCGTTTTTATTGTAAGGTGTTACTGCCCCTAGATAAAACTTAATGAGTATGGCGATTATAGTAACAACTAAACAAAATTAAAAAATTGTTATAATTTTTAATTTAATTATTACAGATAACTTGTTTTTTAACTTTATTTATCTTATGTTAAATTAAAATTATAAATTGATAAACAATTCTTTTAAAAGGCACCACTCCGATATACAGGGTGTTACAAATTCGATGCAATAGAATTACTATCTCGGTAATTATAAGAGATAGAGAGTTGGTTAAATTAGGCAAAGTTGCGCATCCTAATCTGAATAATTGGGCCAAGAAAAATTTAAAAATTCTGGTTACTTCCGGAGATATGCGGAAAAAACTGAAAAAGTCAATTATCCATTTTATTATTTTTTAAGACCATTTAAGTGATTATTTAAAAACCGATAGCACTTTCTTAAGGCACTTTTTTATGCTTTTCAAGAAAATATTTTTATTTTTTTCTATACGACATTTCGTTTAAAAATTGTAGCTAAAAAGCAAAACGTCGTATCGGAAAAAATAAGATAATTTTCTTAAAGAGCATAAAAAGCGCCTTATGAAAGTGCTAATGATTTTTGAAAAAATCACTAACAGAACCTTACAAAATAAAATGGATAATTGAATTCTTTGGTTTTTTCCGGATATATCCGGAAGTGACCGGAATTTTTTAATTTTATCTTTGCCATATTATTCAGCATCAGTATGTGCACCTTGCCTTAATTTAACAAACTCTCTATCTTTTATATTTACCGAGATAGCAATTCTAACGCATCGAATTTTTAATACCCTGTATAATTATAGTAAGTTGAGCCCTCGTTCCCAAAAAGAATATAAAAGAAAATGACAACGATGACAAACACAATGTGGTTATTTAACACAAAGTAATTAATATCTTAAATAAACAATAAAACTTAGCAGTTACAGCCTTCTACTCTATTTTCTTTTTGGTCTCAATTTTAGGCAACTGTAATAGTATTTTACGTTATAAGTCCGGTAGGTGACCTATTACAGTAGGAGATATTGACAATGGAATATAAACGAGTACTGTTATAACACCTAACGGATATCCAAAAATGACATTAATCACGACATAACAACAATGATCACATGGACATTTATAATGATACATGACAGCCTTGCTAGGCAACCACGTACGTACCAAGTACCGTAATGTGCAATTTATCAGTCCTAAATTAATACAGGGTAAGTGGATTTACTGGACAGTATGAAATTAAACTTTTATATCAACCCGCCTAAATCGGTGTTTAAGCCCTATTGATAATTAAAATTAAGCTTGCAGCATTGTTAAAAAGCCCTCATTGGCATAATTTTGAACTAGTATAAGAGTCCATGACAATTCATAGTCAAGTTTTTCTTGTTATTGTGGCAGTTAATATCGTGTTTTTTTAATAATTTTTATAATTTATTAAATAAATGCAATAAAAATACAAGAAGAATTAGTCTACAATTTGTGTTAATTGTTTCTGGTGGTTGTCATCATAGATTTCGTAAACAATTCTGCCATGAAGAAAAATGTGCAAAGTCGGATTTGTTGCTGATGCATGATGTTGATGCCTGCAGATTAAGTGTAACTATTCAAGAACTTACGTTTTGTCACTTTATATAAAATTACGCGGAACGTTAGCCGGTAACTACTCTTTGTTTTATTTATGTTTTTAACCTATGATGCCTAATCTTCTGTCTGAAATTTAATGCCTTGTTTTCAAAAGTGCTGTTGCTTCTAGCCAAGATACAAACCCAAGATCGTATATTTCTGTAAATATGGTAAATATTTTGAACACTTTTGATCTAGATACCTATTTTTATCAGCTGATTGACCAAATTGTAACACTGCTGCTCCTTAATTTGAATTGCCAATTGGTTTTATGACTGCAAACTTTACTATTTTGGCACAATGTTTAAAAATTGCATGTAAAACATTATGGTAAACTTGTCTGACAAAAAAGAGACGTGTTCGCCTAGTCCGACCCCCAAGCATTTGACATTGACAGGTTAGGTTAAAGCGCCGCTTCCATATATGGAGGTATGAATAATATTCGTGGTAGATTTGTCAAAAGGATCCCCGTTAAAGGTTTGTAAAGTGTTTTTACCATGTACATTTCATTACTGACCCAGACACTATTTGTAAACCATTTTATGTAGTACAATATTTTTTAAATTTTTATGCAATTTATATTTAATCAGAAATGTGCCAATCCAACAAAAAAATTGTTAAATAGTTACGCCAACAGACATTGATTGCGCGCAAAGTTTTAACAAAGATGTCTAAAATTTAAGACAAGATGTCAAGTTGGCAAACTTTTTAATTTTTGGGTCCATCGCTAGGTGTTCTTTTACTTTCGGACCACTGAAGGATATTTATTTTTTCTCTCGTGGGCCTAAAGTAAAAGTCAGAAAAGTGATACTTTTAAACTTTTAAAAATTGGAAATTTTAACATTATATAAAATTTTTCTGCAATATGCACTATAAAAAATTATTCGTTTTTTGAGTGGTATTAATTACATAAAATTTAGATGATGTTGGTGTCTTAAAAAGTTGTGTATAATACTTTTTGCATTATAGTTTCATTTTATTTTTTAAACAAAAATAAAATGTATTCATGCTAATTAAAAAAACGTTAATTTTTTATGTTTTAAGCGTCTATTAATGCATGCAACTTATAACTTAAAAAATTAATCTGGTTTATAATTTTAAAGCCTATGAAGACATTTCTTTGCCGATTTTACCTGCTGCCAAAGAATCCATCTAAATTATACCCCAACGGGCGATTAATCTTTAAAAAGGAGAGATTTGACCCAAACAGGTCCTAAAGTAGTATCAAAGTAAATTCGACATGATATTCGAATTAAATAACTCTGGGGTTTTATTCTTAAATTAAACTATAATGCCTAAACGTTTGTATTAATATTTGTGGCTGAAATTTATTTTTATGGTCAACATCGTATTTATCAATATTAGTTTCCACTTTTAAATTAGTAACTAAAAATTATAGTTATTTATTTCATTCTGAAAGCGATGCCGCCAACTACACAAAAAATGATAAAATAAACAAACCTTTTCGAAAGCCCATAGCCTCTGACAGAACCTGATTACAGATTTTTAGATAAATAAATGAAAATATTGCGAACACACGTATCACGTACTTAAAAAACATCCTCTTATTTCGTCTTTGGCATACCATAAAACCTGTAACGCGTGGCGTAGTAGTCGGGTTGAATATTTTTTGCTGCAATAAATCATTGTTCACAAAAGGGTTTATTTGCTTTATCATTTTTGTGTACTTGGCGGCATCGCTTTCAGAATAAAATAAATATGGGTCTAACTATACATGTTTTCTATATTTAATTTCTATACCGGGTGTCAACGAATTAATTAGACAAGCCATAACTTCTAGAATATTAGACATATCAAAATGAGGGTTGGTATTGGTAAATGGTATGGAAAGAGGAAAGTTTTGCATATTTCTAACTTTCCAAGCTCTTTCGGTTTAACCGGAAAGGGCTGCATTTTTGAATCTTTAAATGGAATACCCTGTAGATTTTATCATTTTTGGATTTCTGTGATAATTATTAGTCAAAATGTGATATTTTAATAAGCCTTTCAAGCCTACTTGATTCTTTTAGAATTATTTTTAACATTGCGCATCCAGATAGCTATCTTTGGATGCCAATTAATCTGGTGGCTCTAGATGATGTTAGAAAAATACAATCGCAGAGTATTATTGACTAATACCAAAGATAGGAAAAAACAATTTGGCAAATTGACTTTTTCGTGTCTAAATAATATTTTTCAGATGGCAACCCTTTTTTGACAAAAACTTTTCCAACAAAGGATTTTTTGAAGAATTTAACCATACCAATTAATTTGCGATCGGATTAAAAATAAAGTCACCGATAAAAAAAATGGTTAATTATTATTAAGAATTGTTTCAGGAATCGTAAAATGTTAAAATATACAGGATGTTTTATTTAAAAGTGTAAAATCTGAGTCACATCCGGTTAAACCGAAAGTAACTTAAAAGTAAGAAATATGCAAAAACTCTCCTTTTTCCATACCATTTACTTATATCAAGTCCCACTTTGATATGTCTAATACTGAAGAAGTTATGGCTTGTTTAATAGATTTGTTGACATTACCCGTTGTTAGTATTTAGTATATCTACAACGTATGAACAATATACACGGTGTGCCAGCTCAATGCTATCAATTGGGCTTCAGTGTTTGGAACACTACTGGGTTGAGATAAGGCCGGGGCGAGACGCATGCATCCGAAATAGGCTTATCTGCTACCGACTCATCTGCGACCGATAATTAAAAAGCAATAAAATCGACCTATAACGACCTATGGATTTAAATAAGAGTGAACCATAGGCATTGTTGCCAAGTTGTTCATAAACTCTTCCCATCCAGTTGTTTTCATTTTTGTGAAATATTTTAAAAAGTAAAAAATTGTAGATACATTTATATTATTATTTATTTATTGCATATAAAGGCCTACGTAAATAAAATACAAGAATATACGTATTGTAATATGGGTATGTGTGTACCTTTTTCGTCTTGGGTTTAATTAAGAAATTAAAAATGGGTTTGCTTACCAGAAGTAACCATTCGTAAGTGTGTATTAGTCTATAAAATACAAGAATATATGTATTTTAATAATATTACAGTCTTATAATATAATAAAATATTAATTTTTATTTTAATTTTTGAATGTACGCTAAATCTATGAGAAGATTTTAAACATTGTTGTTAATCGTAAATTTTTTTAAAATATATATGATACTACTATCTAACAACACATATCTTCTTTTTCTTAAACCGCTTGAAAGTCCGGCATACAATTACAGTTAGTAAAAATGAGACTCGTACACTTGAATAATTTTAAATGTTTTACTGCATTTTCTAAGAATTTCTGCTTTAGTTCTTATCTTTGTCTGCATCATACTGCAACAAAGACTTTCAGTTAAAAAAATGTTAATAGTAATGAAATATCTTAAATAGTCCACCTACATTTTGGCAACAGTGCGTCTTAAATTTAATGTATCCCTAGACCCACGAGGTAGAAAAATGGGGGTTTGAAAAATTCGGTCGCTAATGCGCCGATTTTATTATCGTTCGCAGATGAGCCGGTCGTAGATAGGCCGACACCATGCATCCAAAACCTGCTTCATCAACAACCTTTTACCTGCCCTTATAGATATGACCACTTTACTGACATTCGCTTGACAAAAGCCGACGAGGATTCACAAGCTGCTTTTTTATCACCGTGAACGGTTATTTTTTTGTTTTTGGGGAACAGGTTGGTTGCCTGATGGTTAAAAGAATGAATTCACTCTCAAAAATGCTGCGGTCTGAGTACCAGTACCTAATCGGTTAAGTTTCCGTGATCGCGTTTTAAAAATAGGTTGTGGTTACTAAACAAAAACGTTTTGTGTTTATAAACTTTGTGGTTATTGAAAAACAATCTGTTATTTATCCAAGTACGTTAAATGTGGGTAAAGTTAGTCAGTTCCTTAATTTGATAGGGAAAGTAAATGTAAGTTTAAACCAACGCATCATGTAACATCGAATTTGGGTAAACTAACGAAAATTCTGTGGTAATTATTGCCTTTAAGTTAGTCATCCTTTGACAGAAAGCATATTATATTAATAACATTTCCAAAATTAACCGTACCTGCCTAAAAGTAGTTGTTAATACGGATTTTTTTGGTCATAATTAATTGATTGACCAACTCTCGTTTCACATTAGCGGGAGCCGGAAGCCGGGCGACGGACAGATGCTATCAAAGTGTATGGAGTCTTATGAGCTCTTTACACGTTAAGAATTCAGACAGTCGGCAAACTCAAAGGCTCCATATAATTTTTACCACTCTGTCCGGCGAGTCCGGCTTAGTGTAAAACAAGGGTAAATTGGTAAAATCTGTAACAACTGCAATTGAAAGGGGTATTCGGGGAATATTTAAGGTCACCCAGAAACATATGCGGCAATATCTTTTTATCTTCCTGTATATATCCTGAGAATATCTAATGCATGTGCTTGGAATATTTGAAGTTGGTCATTTGTGTAATTTTGGCTAAACATAATATATAATAATATAAAAAACTTATATTTTCTTACATAGCTTTCATTCAAGTAACGTCAATGCAACATTTGGAAAAAATAGTATTTTTTTTCTTTTATATAGAGAACCAGCAAACTAGAAATGCAATTTTTAAAGTAAAAACATTTTATTTACAGAGAAAGTTTCATTGTGTAACTTTATTTAATTTCTGAGGATTTTTTGGTTCTTGGGGTTGAATCGCGTTAAATTAAAATCGTTTACCAACGTTTCGCTATCGATTGCACGAGGCATCCTCAGAAGTATGAAGTTTTGTAAGACCTTTCACACGTTAGAAATCCGGAAAGTCGGCAAACTAAAAGGCTTCATATAATTTTTTACGACTCTGTCCGGCAAGTCCGGCTTAATGTGAAAGCAGGGTAAATATATTGTATGATCAGAGAAAACCAGATAAAACATCTTTAATTAAATGAATTTTTGTTAAAAATTATACGATTTTAATAAATATTTTTACAAATGTCATTAAAAGATAAAAATATTTAAGATTACTGTTTTAAAGATTGAAACAGTTTTTTTCCAAAATTGTTTATGCACAAACGTTTAGAGATAGGTTCTTAATGTACCTGTACCAATTTTTTTTTTTTGGAAAAAATGTATTTTTAATTTTTTAAAAATATTTACTTAAAATTTTACACATCGGCCTAAAATTTAATTCTAAACATCGTTTTTAAAAACTTCTTTAGATATCGAGCCAACTAACCTCACTTTTTGATATTTTAATTTAATTTTTATTGATTATCTACCCAACGAACGCCCATGAGCCGGATATTATTATAATTTTTTTGGTTTTTTGATAAGTAGAGGTGATTAACAAAAAAGTTTTTAATATTTTTAAAAATAAATGTTTTTTTTTCATATGTGTCCAATTCTTTGGCGATCACTGTATATAAGTGTATTTAAACCCAAAACAATTATAGTTTAAAAGTTTTAAGGCAATAAACATTTTCTTAAAAAATTCATAAACATAATTTATATAGCATGTCGAATTGCAACAAACTATGCAGATGAAACTTCTGAAAATTGACTAAATGAAAGTCAATAAAACATTTTAAATCAATTTTTGTTTTTGGTTACAAAATGCGTTGGTTGGTATTTGGAAAAAAATACTCTAATAAGAAAAAAATAATTGATTTTGACCTTTTTCTTGTAGAACTATGTTTTACGTTCTTATGAATAATTAAACTAAAGGCGTTCCGCACATGGGTCGGGGAAACAGTGACGAGACAAAGATTCGACAAGCTTTCGACAGTATGTACGCGTATATTCGTGTTTGAAGTGTTGACAAGCGTACAGAGATGAGCATACGTTTAATGGACAATTTTTACTATATTCTTTGCCAATAAAATTTTATAATAATCGGAGAGGGCCGACGTTCCCCAAACCCGACCGCGACGGGGCAAAAAGTACCCCTTTGGATTATCCTACCGGGTTAAAGAGTGCCATAATAGAGCCCTTAAGACAAGTACGAAAAAGCCTGAATCCTACCAAACGTTATTTTTCACAAAAATTAAATGTCTTACCTAACAGGTTAACCTCTTTTTGCTATTTCATTCCCAGCTCTTTCTGTTTAATCTTTTTGCAAATTGCTAAAAATAAAGTTACGCACTTTGCGAATTACACTGACAATATGGTTATTGTGCAATACTTTTGTTTTATATAAGTTTTTCATATTTAATCGAAATAAATAATTTTGTAGTTTTTTTAATAAGATTTTTTATCACAAGTGATAAATATAAACATTTAAATTAATCTGGTTAAAAAAAAACCATCGGGCATCTCCAAGTTTTGCGTCGGTAACTGTATGCCCTAACACAATTATCAAACATATTAGTGCTGGCTTTAGTTGACTTATACATAGTATGGAATTATTTCAGTGTATCGCTTTTAGTTGCAATGTTATAAAGCTGGATAAAACGAAAACAACTTTTTTTTACCTTGCTAACGTTTTGTCTTTATCAAAAACAAATTAAACATTGTCAAATGTGCCTTTACTTTTAAGCAGGCCGTTTAATTTTTTTAAAAATATTTTTTTAAATAATATTACGCACCGTAATGGGCTTCTTTTTCAGTAATTTACTGGTTGTATTACGACCGCTATTAGTTGCAAACACTTCATTAATCAGCTATATTTGCCATGCAACCCATCCCAAAAACGTAGTTTAAACCGGCACTATTTGCAACAAGCATGAAAATACTTTAAAAGGATCATGTATAAAAGTCACATAACGATATTTAATTTTTTTTTAAATCTACAAAGTATAATAATATATTTTTTTATTTAGCAGTTAGTCTAGGAACGTTTTTTGATTCTATATTTTGTTTTTAGTAATATTTCTTACTTCATTTTTCTTAAAGTTTTGCTTTTGATCTTCTGTGATATATAGGTGTCTATAATTTTGAGATAGACCTTTAGCTTCGTCCCTTAATCTGCCAAATTCTGAAGTAAAGACACCGCTCTTAACTAGTCTGTATAAAGTCGAATAAGCCAACCTATAATTTTTATCAGTACCCTTCAGTAACTCCCAGATTTATATAAATTAATAGCCGCTTGCATTACCTTTTTATCTCATAAGCCTTGATTAGTTTTGTTTTTGTATTTATTTACCATCTTCAACAAAATATAAGTTTTATAATCTGCAACTAAATAATCTAAAACCTGGGCTAAGTGGATATCATATCCACTTTGCCCTATTCACTTTGCCCAACACTGCCATTTTTAAGGTTAGGTCAAATCCTGCAAAAACTATTAATTTTGATTTTATGAATAGTATATTATAAGAAGCCACTTTTACACACAATAGAACTATAATACGCCCAAGAGTGACAAACAAATAATATAAAAAATATCATCAAAGCACTTGCCTCGAAATATTGAAAATTATTTATTGAAAACACAATTTACCGTCGTCCAGACGCTGCGCAACTCGGCCTTTCGCTTAAGTGTTTGCCGCTCACTGAGACATGATAACCAAAAGTTTTTGTGATCGCGCGGTTCATGTCAAACAAATAGTTTGGGCATAGTGGGGACTATTCGCTTTGCCCGAGGTGTTCACTTTACCCGGGCATCCCCTATTTTTTAATCCTTTTTCAATTGTAGTATAAGTTGCTGTAAAATCATTATTAAATTAATTTACTTATTAGCGGATCGTTTTTAGTATTTTTGTTAGTATTTCTGCAACTAAAAATAAATTTTTCGATTCAACAGTATTTAAGGATATAAGTTTATAGTTTATCATTATGTATCTGTTTTGTCGTTATTATAGTAAATTAAATGTTACACTTATTTATAGTATCCATCGCATTTATCAAAATAAACATCGTTTGGGTTACAGAGACACAAAAATAATGTGTCACAATAAGGATGTGTCACTGGTCTTTGTTTTGCGGTTTTGTATAAAATAATTTCTGTCTCGCCAAGTTTAGTTGTTTTGGCTCCGTTTCAACAAACTAACAATGTGTCTGATATTTTCATAGAAATAAATTTAATTGTAGATAGACAATTGTTTGAGGTTTAGAAATAAGAAGTATTTCGGATTTCGGACAATTAAAGTAATAAAATTAAAAATAGTTTCGATCAAAAGACCTTTTAGAGTAACTTAACCAATTTATTTGGTACTAAGTAAATATTGATAATCCGCGATTCAAACTAGAAAGCACAATGTTGAAATTCGGTCAAACAGGCGATAAAACTGGTTATTTAGATTTAATTTGCCAAAAAATATTTACAAAAATTACCTGATTAGGCATTAGATTTCACAAAAAAATATTAAGCATCATTGTTTAACAGTCGCATCTGGGGCAGAAGGGTCAGTGACATATGACCCCACAGTAGAGTTTTTGCTATAACTTTTAAGATTTTGAAAATATTTTAATATCGTTTTTTGACTTTTATACATGATCTTTTAGAAGTGTATTCATGATAAAATTAAAAGATTTTTGCAAATAGTGCCAGCTTGAACAACGTTTTTAGGATGGCAAGTATGGCTCTTTAATAGTGTTTGCAACTAACAGCGGTCGTAATATAACCAATGGATTACCAAAAAAGAGGCTTGCCTAGAAAAGAAGGCACATTTGGAACTATTTAATTTGCTTTTGGAAAAAATAAGACCTTAGCAAGGTATCTTTCAAAAAACAGTGGTTTTCATATTGTTCAGCTTTAGGATATAAAAATGAAGAACAATACACTAGAAATAATTTTATACTATGTAACTAAAGCCGGCATTGATACCTAATGTGTTAGGCATACATTTACTCCCACAAAACTTGGAGATGCCCGATGTTTTTTTTTATTAAATTCATATACATATATGTTCACACCTCTTACTTATTTTAAAAATTCAATCAGTGGCGGGCACCTGATGATGGGGACAAATAAAACAACTAAAAAATGGACTCTGCCGATTGAATATGGAAAACGTCTATACAATAAAGTTATTGCAAAATAACCATGGATTAAACATGGATTCTGATTTGCTGTTATAAAAATGTTTCAAGTATTTTTCCAAAATTTTGAGGTTAAACGCTGATACCCCACATCCAACTAAAAACACTGGGGTTAGTGGCTGACCCCCTGTCCCAGGTTTTTCGGGTATACAAATATGTCACAGGTGCGCCTGTTAACAATCTAGATAACACAAAGTAAAATAACACCCAGCGTTGCGAGAAACTCTATATGTACAGCGTGTCTTCGGAAGTTTTTAATTATTGGCTTAAAATGACTGACTACGGTACCAAACTTTAAAGGGTGATTTCTTATGTTATTTTATGAAGAAAAGTTCCTATAAACAATGTCCGGAGTTGCTTCCTTACTGAGATACTATGAGATATATTAATATTTTTTAAAGGTCTGTTTATTTTTAAATATCTTAAATACGAAATCAGATACAAAAAAAAATGTACTACACTAAAAAATTGTATTTTTAGTTGCTTTAAAGGAAAAAACATAGAAACTGCATAAAAGCCAGTGGCGTACATTTTTTCAATAATATTGGCATTTGTGCCCACTGTACGCAACTGGCGTTTTATGTAGTTTTTATATATATTTTTTTAAAGCAACTAAAAATACAACTTTTTGTAAAGTACATTTTTTTTTTATCTTCTTCATATTTAAAATATTTAAAAACAAACAGACCTTTGAAAAAATATTTAACGCCCTGTATCTCAGACCCAAAGCAACTCCGGACATATGTTTATAGAAACTTTTCTTCATAAAATGACATAAGAAATCACCTTTTAAAGTTTGGTACCGTTGTTAGGGAATAACCAATATTTTAATTTGAAAACAAGTCATTTTTAAGCCACACTGTACATCCAACCTTCAAATATTTTTGTGGAAATGTATTTTCTCATCAAGCAGGACTTTTTATGAAAAGACACTTTTTTCGTAAAATAATTAATTAAAAATGTTCCCATTTGTTAAGAACTTCCGAAGGCACGCTGTATAAAGCCACAAAACGTAAATTCTTCGTTATTTAAAGTTGAGCTGCAAACAAACCAAATCCGACTTTGCACGTTTTGCTTCATTGCAGAACTTTTAGCGAAATACATGATAGCAATCACTTAAACATTTAACACAAATTGTAGATTAACATTTTTTTTGTATTTTTCAATAAATTATACAAGCTTAATATATTAATTTAAAAATAGATTTTTAGCTGCAACAACAGCAAGCAAAACTTTATTATGAAATGTCATTATGCACTAAATTTGCAATTGCAAAGTTCGATTAATTTTAATTTTCCATGGTGTAATTTCCTTAAGGTTTAGATTTAAAAAAACTAGATAAAATGAGGCTTATATCGTTGTACAGGTTAATTTAATTTTTATCATCTAAACCAGTGGCTCTTAACCGGTTGTCTGTGGACCATTAGTGGTCCTTGGAAGCATCTCAAGGTGACAAGAGTCGACACAACATTACCTGAGCGTGTAACACGCAGTTCTGTTGACTAAAACGTTTAGAACCACTGATATAAACCGTTATAAGGTCAATTGAGAAAAATCTTACGAACAGCGGTTTTGTGCGGTTATTATAAAATACACAAAAAAATACATGTTCAGCTAAATTAATCGGTATATACCGCAGTAAAGTAACAACAAAGCACGAACGATTAGTCATTCTATCCGAAAAGTTAACATGCCGGCCTTCTTTGTGTAATCCCTACCAAAACGCGTTTGACTGTCTCCTTTCCACGCATTGTCTGTGTACTTCTGTATTTGGCTGAACGTGTATATTTTTAGAGATGATATACTTACTTTGTAGGTTACAGAATTTCATATCATAATTGATACTTTAGGAAAAATTTGATTGACTTTGTAACTACTTATACTTATTTTTAAAAAGAATCAAAGTTATCATTTTTTACAATTGAATTACGATTTAATACAGAATCAGCTAAATGAAGTCGTTTATAGGGAATGTGTGGAGAAGAGACGATCTAACGCGAATACCGGCAAGTAAACATTTCGGATTGCATGACTAATGGTACTCCCTTTGTTGTTGCTTTACTGGTCGATATACCTTTAACTATTGCTTATACAGTATACGTACATATTTAAATTGTACGTATAATTTACCGCTTTAAAAATCCCAGCAAGCCTATGGCCAAAAATTTAGCATTGTCCTAGTGGTAGGGGAGCCCAAGAGGGGATTTCGGGATTTACTACTGCGTGGCAGATTAATATACCAGAGGATACCTTGTATCCGCTTAACTAACCTAAACTAACCTAAACCCAAAATAAGCCCCGTATACAGGGCCGATCGTAAAAAACAAAAATATAACCATCAGAAATTTTCGAGCTTGTCAGATTAAGATAAGGTAAATTAATTACATGCTAATATACACTGTTATTCCACTTATCTGACAATTTGGGAGTGACGGTAAGTAAGCGAAGAGCTACAAAGTTGTGAAAAAAAACCTAATTTTGACATTGTCGAGCGTGGCTGTTTCTCTTATTTTGAAGAAAATAATTCAAGAATAAGAAGGAATATTTAATCCGATACCATCAGAATGATTTCCACAAGCCGAAATAATAAAAGTATTTTTTGACATATTTTAAAATCTATGGCCGCTTCCCCACCGATGAAAAAGTATACAATATAAAACATATTTTCCTTCTGATCATCTACTCAATGGGTCTATATGACGCTCGAGTAAATCCCCATTTAGCATCGTGGGCGCCCCTACTATTAAGAAAATAAAATTGGTTGTTATAGCAAAGTTAAATTTGACAATAAGAAAGGTGTTTTAAAAGTAATAATTGCAAACCAAAATAAATTATTTACATAATAAATAAAACAGTATACAGGGTGTTCATTTAAAAAGTTACCAGTCAGTTATCTGCGAAAAGAGACAGATTTAAGAAAATCGCCGAAACACGTTAAGATATTTATTGAAAGGTAACGTTTTTTGACAAAAAATTGGACGGCGCTCCTTCAATCCCTAGCCACCAGGACCTCCACCCCAAAATTCTTAAAAGGAAAGGGGGCGAGTAATACATGATTTTAAGGTTGTTGACAAGTACTCTAGAATATAAAGTCAATTACTTTACCTGCTACAAAATGGCGGTACATTAAAACTTACCCATATAACTGATTGGGATGGCCATATTTCCAAAACTAATAAAGTAAGATGTACTTAATGAGGTATTTTCTTAAAGCTGTATTAAATAAATTTTTATTGTAATATAAAAACAGGGTGTTTCATGAAAAATATATACACTTTCTTATATCCTATATATTATTACTAGTATAGCCATTAAAAAAAAAGTAAAAAGGGCTTTAAAAAATACCACATTAATTACATTTACCTTTATTAGTTTTGGAAATACGGCCACCCCAATCAGATGTTTGGGTAATATTTAAAGTACCGCCATTTTGTAGTAGGTAAAGATAATGAGTTTATATTCTAGGGTTATACTGACTCGTCAGGATCTTTAAAATGACGTATCACTTGACCCCTCTTTGATTTACGAATTTTGGTTGGTGGCTAGGGGTTGTTGTAAGAAAATCTCTCCCTCTCTCCTTGACGTATTTTGGCGATTTTCTCAAATCTGTTTTTTCGCAGATACCTTAGTGGTAGCTTTTTAAGTGAACACCCTGTATTGGCACCCAGCATGAGGTCAACTATTTTGAAACTGGTATTAAACTATTTTAAAATGGAAAACTTTTTATTAATAATTTTACCAAAAAAGTTATTGTTTATAAAAAGTTCTTCATGGTCCAAAACCTATAATACAATGATCAGATATTAAATTGTGTCAGTCATCTACAAGGTATGGCCAAAAATGTAATTTTGTCTCAAGAGTAAAGTACTTGCATTACATCGCACATTATTATAAAGAAAAGATGTTTAAAACTAAAAATTACTTCTACATATGCAATTTTGTTCAATTCAAAAAATAAAAAAATATTTTTTTCTGCGAAAATTGAGAAAATTTAAGTTTGTAACTACGAAATGTAGTAAACTAATGTACAAACCTAAATTTCCATTATTATCGCAGAAAAAAAATCAAAAACATTTTTTTTGTTTGTAAATAAACCAAATTGCATATATAAACATAATTTTCAATTCTTAACATTTTTCCTTTATAATAATTTTTGATATTACCAAAAATACAGGTACTTTATTCTTAGGCAAAAATTATATTTTTGGTCAAACCTCGTAGATGACTGATACAATTTGATATTCAATAATCAAGAACTTTCCCATAAGACGCCAACTTACGTAGACACACTGTTTAGTAGAAAAAAATACATTTTTTAATTTAGCTTGGATATATGTATGTAACTATCTGTCATAAGTTTTATTTTAGCTTAAGTGCCGCCCAACGTGGGGCACCCATTTTTAAATTTTTGTGCTGTGGATTAATAAATACATTAACGCTGCGTTGGTTTAGTTTTTATAATTTGTTGCAATAAAAAAACTGACTAGAGCTATATGAATTACACTTATCTAGTCGTGTCAATGAAGCTGTAAAACAAATAATCGACGAAGGTCCTCAATAACAGCGTCGAATTTGATATTTTTTTCAATATTTTTATTTTTCTATATTATTTTAAATTAGAAACCTCTTAGATGGGGAAAAATTATTTGTGTTTATTAAGCAATATAAATGGTATTTATACAGGGTATCCACATCCACTGTCCACCAACTTTTCCGACAAACTTTAAGGGGTGATTCTTCAAGAAATAAAAATACTTATAAACATATATCCTAAACGTTCTACTTTTGGAAGTTGGAGTGTTAAAATTTAGAAAAAACAATTGTTTTTTTGTAAAAATAATTGATTTTTGTAAAAAATAAAACTAAAAACCAAAAACTAGTTTTTTTTAATTTTTACATAAACTTTAAAGTTTTGTGAAAAAAAAACATAAATACAAAAGTTGTAGGTCTTTACATTTTCTACAACTTTACCATTTAACTTAATTAAATAGGACTTATAGTGTGGCTAAAAATTTAGGAAAACCGTATGTTACACTTAACACGCCCCCTTTTCCTCCTATCCGTTCTTAAATCGCCCAATTTTTTTTCCTTTAATTTTTATTATATTCTCTACCTTTTATAATGATGCTTGAGAAGCCACTGGACCTTATAAATTTAATAAAGTTAGTGCTTTATTAGCCTTTTATTGCCAAAAACATAACTGCCATTTTACAACCAAATTGGGTAAATCGTCTTATTAAAGCACACTTTTTACAAGTTTACTACCCTGTATCTTAAAAAGAATTTGCGGCCTTATTTAATTTGAACTTGACAAAATTCTCTTCTTTTAATAAGAGGACAATGTGTTTGGAAACTGTCAACACAGTTCCCAAACACACTGTATACTAATAAATAAACAACCTTTCATTATATACAACTTTAAGATCCATCATTAATAAAAACGGTACTTTATGGCGCCTAACAGGAGGGTTTTATATTTTTTTAAATTTGATTTTAGTAAAACTAGGGAACTAATAAAAAAAAACTTTTAGTGATGGCTTAACATATATGCAAAACATAATATTACCGAAAAAATAATTAAAATCATAACAATATAATAAAAAGCTAAAAAATTAAAATGTATTAGGATAAAGTCAAATAACTAATAGAAACTTTTAAACGACCCTCGTATCCAGAAGTCTTAAAAAGCTATCTTTTTAATTTCAGATCCTTTTGCCCCTACGAAAGTTCCACACTTCATCGCAAGAGCACGCCACCTAACTGTACCCACCCTTCAGTCAAGTCGCCAACCACCCTACAACGTGCATTTTACCACATCAATCTTTGAGCGAGAACTTTATTTATATACCGTTAGATGGCATCAGGATACTTCTGTGTGCATGTGTTTGGTCTAAATTTATATCCCTACCACATAACTGTATTCCCCTTAATAAGGCGGGGCAATAATCCTGTGCACTATCATTAGGCGTGTCAAAATGCTAAGAGGGGAAAAGAGGAAATGGTGTGCGCGCTAAAATCAGCGGAAGTGGACGGTATCCAGCGGTTTACAATCAAGTTGTAGTTGCATGAAGTTTCGTGGACTGCATTATTTTATTATGACGTTACTAGCGGTTTATTTGAAAGATAAATTTGGATAGGTGCGTTTTGGTACTTGTGTTGTCATCTTAGTGGAGATAAGGTAATTAATTAATAGAAAATAGTGTTTTAGATTTATTGTGCTGGTGTATCTGAGCTAACTTGCTTAAGGTTGTTGTAAACCAAGTGCAGTAGCATGCTTTGCCAGGATAATGAAAAGTTTTTTTTTATAAATACGTTTAATTTTATATATACCGCAATATTGAAGTATCCAAAATCCTAAACACTCCGCGTTCATGTCATGTGCATGATAATTAGATTTTATACTATCATTAGTAAACTGACTAAAAAATTAAAAGACTACCTTTTTATTTTTTTTTTTTTTTTGGTGATGATATGCATAAAAATATTAATTTGTGCAGTATGTATATCTATCTAGTATTGTATGGGTACTTTTATAAAAAAAAACTACTAGAAATTACCTATTCTTAAGAAAGACATTATTGCTTTCAGTATTTGTGAAACTAAAACTCACATTGTAGTAGATTAATAATAATTTTTATGTTATTTAAAACAAAATTTTAGAAAATATAGAATAAAGAGGTTTTTTAAAATATTTCCTAAGAAGATATTTCATTACCCAAATACTGGATTTGGAAGTTAATTCAAAAGTATCAACGTTATGACTAACATATGTTAACAATAGGAAAAAAATGAACTTGTTTTATTAAAGTTATATAGTCTTATTTTTTTAGCCCAAAAATTTTCTCATGATATCCAATTTATTAGGTTACGATATACGTTCTCTTTACGGTAAACCCAGTTAAAAATAATAGGGTTATTTTAAGCATAATCAGTGTATAGAAGACCAAGTATATGTTCAGTTTTTATCAATAACACGACAAACCCAGATAATGAAGAAATAAAAAAAAGAATATAGCGATCCCAATCAAATAAGATTTTAGAAAAGTTAAAGTGCGTCTTTTCTGGTGATTGCAAGAGGCTCTTGCATAAGAAATATAAACAATGATTATTTTAACCAACTTGTTTTAAAGTCGTTTATCATTAAAATCACCTTGAAAATTAAAAAATAATAATATCTAAAGTAATTTTAATGGCGTCATTCAACTACATCAAAAAATTGTAATATTTAAGTAAATTAAATTTAATATTATACATGAGGTAACATCAGTGCAGTTTAATTTAATTAACCTATAATTTTCAGTTTAAATGCGGGTATATAAAAAATCTGAACGGCAAATTACTACTTAATTTTACTAATTACATATGTAAATTAAAAGTTTGATAAAAGTCCAAGTCAACAGTTTACCGATTAGTAATTTTGCAATTACAAATGTTTAACAAAATTCCCCACAATTAAACAACTTATAAAAATAACCCTGAATGTACAAAAATTAAGGTATGGAACTTTTTTATTATTTAAAAATATAGACGTATTTTCTTAATTGCTAGACATGATATTTTACTTTCGTTAAAAAAATAATTATTTTAATAAGTGTGCTTACAGAGGCTTTAAAAATAAAAACAAAAAGAAATAACCGCTTTTTAAATTTTGCTTCCGGGTGTCTATACCCTTTTTAATGAATACTTAGTTTATTGTTTTATAAATTTTTGTATTGTAGCATCTGCACCCACCTAAAATTAAAATTTAAAAAGTTTATAGGCAAACAATTTTTTTTAATCCACCTATTGTTAATATTTTGTTAATTAGGACGAAATAAAATTTACACTATCAAAATTAGGTAATTTTAAATAGTTTTAAAATATGTGTATAATTTATTTTTACCATGACAATCGCCAGTTAGGGAGTTGTTATCTCGTTAAACGCTTACGAATATAGAAACTATTATTTACATAAACAATATATCTATCCAAAACATGACATCATCAGGCTATTTATCAAACAAGTTAACATTTATGTTTATTGTCTGTTGTTTCATTGACAATTATGCAGCGTGTCTACTTAACTTCGCACCATATGGAAAACTTTTTATTATTAATTTTACGAAAACAAGTTATTTTTTATAAAATGTTCCGCCTGGTCTAAAACCCAAAATGCAATCAGGAGGTACGTCAAAAATATAAATTTTCCCCAAGAGGAAAGTAGCTCTATTTTCTATAATATCAAAATTTTCTATTTTAAAATGATTTTAAGGATTCAAAAATAACATTTAAATATGTATGTATCCTTGTTTATTTCAAAGAAAAACTTTTTTCTTGCGATAACGAGGGTTTCGGAGACTTTTTACTGTTTTGATACTTCTTAGGGTTTTTTACATATTAGATTTCATAATCAACATGCAGTAATGTACAAACTTAAATTTTTACCGTTAATGCATAAAAAAATTAAAAAGTTTTTCTTGAAAATTACCACATTTTCATATTTAAATGTTCATTTTAATTCTAAACATTTTTTTTCTATAAAAATTTCTAAATTAATAAAAAATAAAGGTATCTTACCCTTAAGCAAAATTTATATTTCTATCTTATAACTGCATTTTTGGTTTTAGACCATGCAGAACTTTTTATAAAAATAACTTTTTTGGTAAAATCAATATTAAAAAGTTTTTTACATGATGTGAACGTAAGTAGACACGCTGTACATTTTCTATATTTTTAATTTATTTTCCAATTCCAAAATAAAACAGATAGTTATGATAAACTAAAATTTTATGTATCTGCACAAATTTTTTATAAAAAATAGGAATATTTAACCAATGGCTTAAATACTTTCATTTCTTGTGGGAGATAGGGGTGGTCATTTAAGCTTAAGATTTGTTTTGTATAAGGAAATAGCCAATTTTTTTTTGAATATCCCAAAAAAGGTCTTTACCTCAAGTTCTTTTGAGTAAATATCTTTGTATAATATAGTGCCTTTTTTATTACAAGGACTATTAAACTTTTTAAATAGTTAATAAAATTGGGCCTTATTAAAAAAAAAAGTATATTTGAACACAACTTTAATTAACTTCAACTTGCGATTATTTTTAGAATATTTACATTTAATTTAAATTTAATTTTTTATTAAACGTTTTATTTATCCAAAGTTAATATCTATTTCGGTTTAGTGTTATGTAATCTCTAATTAATTTACCGTCAGTTAAGAACCTAAAGATATTTTATTAAAATGGTTTTAAATTTAGATGATTTGGGATATTTAGATCGTTTTTATTTTCTTATATTTATTTTCATTAACAAGTTAGATCTTTCATATTTTAAAACTAGTTAAAACCAATGCAGTCGAAAATTGTATTACATATAAGGTAATTTTAAAGCAATAACATGCTACCAAACTTTATTTTTATTAAACCTTGTACGCACAAAATATTACGCCATACAAAAGTTAATTTCTTTTTTGTTACCCCTGTTTATTATTTTGGCGTTGTATTAATTGGATAAATAGCTACCTCAAGTGTTTACTAATATTCTAAATATTATAGGTATTTAATTGCTGCAAATTAACAGAATTTAATTTAGGATTATTGGCAATTTTAAAAAGGCAACAAATTTATATTTAAATTATTTCTCATACCAAAAAAATATTTGTTTGTCATTTCCAATAAATCGAGTTTTTAAAATAATATTATGGCAAATACGGTCCTGAAATATACTGTCGGCGTGACTCCAACTTGTGAAAACAAATGACAAACGGTTAAAGATGGCCTCCCCGCGCTCCCATGCATATGACAGGCACCACCATAAACCTTATCGTGTAAGTTGAAAAAAGACAGCCGTACTATAATACACATGGTGGGTATATGATGTGGTGTCATTGTCCCCATATGTATGCAAATGAGTAGCAGAGAGACTGACATTCCTAAGTAAAATTTTGAATATTTTTAGTATAGCATAATTAGTTGGGATTCAGTTTAACTATTTTTTTAATATTAGGTAAGCAATCCAAAAATCATTTATTTACTATTTTTACAAGAAATGCCAATAATCTTCAAATTATTTATCTGATTTAGTATGGACATTTTTTCAAAACTCTATGCCCTTGTTTTTATTTATACATGTATGTACAAAAAAATGGGAAGCATCCATAATTACAAGAAACAGTTAATTCCTTAAGTTTAAAATATTTAATATACTTGTGTTTACGTAGAAATATACAAGATTCATAATATTTAGGACTTAAACTGGGTAACATGATGTTGTATTGAGTATTTATAAATACTTACTTAAACGAAAAGGTTATTAAATTAAAAATTTTGTTACTAAAAAGAAGTAGGTATTCACAGCCATTGTGTAAAAAAAATGTATTTATCACAAGTCTTTAATGGTTTTTATAATTATTACTAGAAATGTCAGTTTAAAAACTACATTTGAACTGTAAGAGAAATAATATTGATATTTTCTTTTTACAGCTTTAAAACTTTATCTATTAATATGCTTTATTTTTTGTCTTAAATTACTGACAAAACACATAATACTTTGATTACCAAATTAAATTCTTTTTTTTTACTTTTTAACTGAAATATGTTTTACTTAAAATAACCTATTTTTATAAAGTATGCCCATCCCCCCAAATATATATACACACACCCCTAAGTTAACAAAAGAATACCGAAAGAGGGGAGGGTTTTCTTTATTTGACACATACATACATCGTCTTTTCCATGCGTCGACCACTACACAAAACTCTTCAAGATATTTTCCCCTACGACAAACCGTTTTCTAATATACCGTTGTTCGTTTCCTTACAGTTCTGCCCCCTGCCGCCGCCCCCACTCTCCAAACGCTAGATGGCGCAACACGCAAGCCCATTCTCCCGCCGCCAACTACGATGAAATTGTTCGTCAGAGCCCGCTCTCAGTTGCAGTCCGCACTTTCGACGAAGCATGCCTTGGACGGAGAAGGTCTTTGGTCTACTAAAGAAGGTCCATGTGCTTCTTCTTACTTTAGTCAGAAATTCCACATTGCACTTAAGAAAAAATCATTGAAAAAAGTTTAGTGCGTGTGTTTTTATTTTTTGTGAGTTAACCGGATTTAAGTGAAGGTTTAGACTTAGTTTTCTAGAATTGAAAACCACAGATGTCAAGAGGAGCAACAAATATAAAATGTAAGTTTTTCCATTAATTTTTTTTTGTTTTTAAGTAAGTAGTATGCAGGTAAATGAAAGTGATCTTGATAGAACTCTGATAAAATTAGTTGTTTACGAATTTTAATTGGTGCTATAAAGTAATTGAAACTTTTACCATTTAACAAAATTAGTGTTAATTAATATTAGTTTAGCATCTTTGCTTTTGCTCGACGTCTTGATATTGAGAAATAAAGCGGTACCACCCATTTAATTACGAGTTAAATATAGAAGGTTGTGACCTTGGAACATGCAAGTTTTATCAGTTTTAAAAATGTTATAATATATAATGGTGTAACAGTAATCAGCATTTACGAGTTAAAATCATGTTTACGTTTTATTTGTCGTCGTAGATAGTGCCTATTATTTTTGGAAAAATCATGACTTCACCTGAAACAGAGAATAATGTCAAAAAATTGCAAATATTTTATGGAGTACATACCTTTTTATTATCTGAGGTTACTGAAACTGTTTTTTTTTAAAGTTTAATTAGTTTTAAATTTCCCCAAAAACACTTATTTTAAACACTCTTAAATCTTTGCCTGAAAAATATATATATATTTTTTTCAAATATTAGTTGCTAAAATATTATTTAGGTATATAGTAACACAAAAAATGTTTATAGAAGGTTTCCTGTGAACGTTATACTTTGTATACTAATAAGAACTTATTAAAGTCATTTAAACTTAATGAAAATTATTATAATTATTTTTTCATTAACTTGAAGGTTGGCAGAGCTATTAATATAATATCTTTAACAGTCATTATGGGCTTTATGACTAATAAATTAGTTTCATAGTTAGCAAGTACAACAAACCACCAACCTGTAGTGCCTACCAGGTCTCGGCACACCTATATTAACGTCATCAACTCACAATAAAATCCAGCTAAGTTCTTTACGAGTACAAACATATTGTACTAATACCTCAATGGAATACCTGCCAAACCATTATTAAACTGTAAAGATGTGTCAATAGATGAACGTTTAACACAGATTTAAAGTGGCTTTCAATACATTTAAGTGGGTAATATTATCGAAAATCTAGGTAGAAAATATTGGATAATAGTCTGGGTGTAGTAGGCCTATTGACTAAAGAATAGAATAGAAAGAATTCGGATTTTGAATAGCGTGGCACACCCGTGTGGGTTGTGCAATAATTGAATGTGGCTGAAAAAAGGCGTTTTTGTACATTTTGTGTCTATTGTCGTTTGTATTATCAAGCATTGGGTTTTGTCAGATACTTTATCCGGTTTGGATTTTTATTGACGGTAATAAAGAGCTTAAATACACCGAAAAACATTAGTCTTGTTTATTTTAAGCACAAGTTTTTTGTTTTCTTTTATAATCTTATGTGTTTTAATCAACCAACATACCAAAATACTTAAGCATAATGGTGCCCAACGTAAGGGGTTAGTCTTGAATTTATAAGATGCCGTTACAATGAACAATAAATAGATAATTTAAGATAATTTATTGTGGCCAAAAAAACTAAAATTATTAATAATCTAGTCAAACCACTGCTTTTAATGTATTTTTTGGACACAGTTTGACAGCTATGTTACTGAATTATTAGTTAGATAATTTTTAAAGACTATTTCTATAGCTAAAAGCCATGAGTCACAACCACCTATTTTAAGTTTATATTTTAACTTTTATTAGAGATGGTTTTGGTATTTTTAAAACTGTTATTAACGGTGTTTTTAGTTTAACTAACGATTTAAAAACTTGACTTTTCATCAACGTTGCTGTTCCACTGATTTTGCCGCCGAAATTCGTAAATTGTTCAATTATAAACTTTTTATTGTTTTTTTTTACATCTCAGGTACATTTTTAGAATCAATACTATTACTCATACACACTTTGTTTTTATTGATATTTATATACTATTTCGTTTATGCTTATTAAAATCTCTTGAAAAAGAAAAATAAAACTAAAAATAGTAAATGTTAGAACAAATTAAAGACGATTGACTACGACGTGACAAAAACGACCCAGAAACTATGCAATTAGTTGTACCACCGGTTTTCCAACTTAAGTGATTTGACTATCCAAACGGTAATCGGATAACTTAAGGCGTTGTCGGACAAGAAGTTGTACCACAAATTGGATGTGTTAAAAGTGAATCCATGAACTGATGGTCTGTATTACTATCTATAAGTAATTTTAATGGTCGATTACAAACATTAGCAAACGACAAAAGTTAAATTCGGTCAAGTCGAACGACTCGCGAACTGCAAGCCAATTGCGGGAACTGCGTTAAACGGTTGCATTGCCATTACGTTTAACTTGTTACGTCAGCGAAAACGAAACGATGTTAACAAATGGACCTATTACTTTTTAAATTTTGAATTTATTAGAAAATAAGTGAATATTTAAAAAACACTGAATAATGTTAATTCAATCAATATTTTTTTAATTACTATTCTAAACGCTAAAAGTTACTAAGTCACGTTAGATGAAAGTAGATTTAAAATTATCTATTAAGTACAGCTGGGCCTGAAAATATGCTGAAAATATACACCTGTTTTCAACCGACGTCAAAATCCATTTGTATTTAGCAATCGACCCTGATGCAAGTAAAACTGAACATTACTCTTGGCAAGTAAACTGCACAGCTGTCCGCTTAATTTGACGTTTTCCCAGAAACAGCATAATAAATATCTAAGGAAGAAGCCTTGAAAAATCTACCAAGGAAATGCAACTGTTAGTAAAAAATGACTTGGTCCGATTTTGACATCACTTTTAATCATCGCTAAAATACGATACGTCGAGTCATACTTATTAATAGGTCTCGGTCGGTTTGTATCTGTTTTAATCTTTTGGATGCATAATAAAGTTTGCATCTTTTATTTTAAATTTAATGATGACATAGTTCTGAGAATTTTGTTGCAATTCTATCTTGTTTCAGAATATATTCGTGGGGGAATATGTACCTAAATGTAATGAATAACCTTAAACATCCAACAACACAACAACAAAAAATTATTAATATTTGTTATGACGATCTCAAAATATTATAAGGGGTTTTCGATTTCCAAGAATGATACAGCACCTAAATTTCGGCGGAGAACTCAGCCAGTAGTGACATTTTACCATAGAACGCTACACGATTGAACAACGCGTAGAAATCGTTAAAACTTATTATCAAATTTAGTGTTCGGTTCGCCAATTGTTCCGTGCACTGCGTTTAATTTATGGTATTCCCACTTAGGTCCTGCGATTTAACTTCGTTGGATTTCTTCTTGTGGGGCTATATCAAATCTAGAGTATATGCGAACAAACCACAAACGATTGCCGCCCTAAAGGCCAACATTACTCGTACAATTCGTGAGATTTGGCCATTGGGCCAAATTTCTGTCAGAAGGTAATCGAAAATTGGATCTTTAGGATTCGAATGACTCAGCAAAACCGCGGCGGTTATTTGGCTGGTATAATTTTTAAATCAACAAATATGCATTAAAATAAAAATACAGCCATTGCAATATAATTTTCATATTTTGTTTATATTTCATATAATAGATAAACAGCTAAAAATGGAAAACCCTTTACATCTGCTGCTCTAGTGTAGGTCTTTAAAGTTAAAGTTTAGTAGTAAAAAAATATGTAAAGTTTAAAACACTTAAGCACAAAAAAGGTTCTACAAATGCAAAGCTAGTAAAAGCAAAATAAATAAAAATAATCACCTAATGTTTAAAAAACTTAGTTTCCATCGGGGTACCATATAAAAAAACCCATAAAAAGAAATGTATCAGCTCGGCTAAAAGCTAAACTATGATAAAACTTTACTCCTACTGATAAACAAACACTACATAACCGCTAGTGGAATCTTATACTCGGCGTTATTTGTTTAGGATAACATTTTTTAAGATAAATAAGCAGCGTAACGTATTCGACCCAAGCCATTAACATATCTGTTGGTTTCACTTAGTTTCGAAATTTTAGGATTTTGGGGTGTCTGTTATCTTAATTGAGAAAACGTGTATGGTTGGGTATCTTAATTATAGAAAAAAAAATTAATTGGGTATAAAAGACAATATACTTCATATTATTTTATTTAAAATTACCGGTGTTTTATAGACAATATTTACATATAGAAAGTACAGTAGTAAAATTGAATAGTTTTTGTAATAGTAATTAACCCAATAGATATTTTTTACTTTAAAGTAATTAAAGTTTTACTTACTAAACCGATTTCTAGCGAGCAGGTGCTTATTATTATTTTTTATTTTTTTTTTTGGTTAAAGTCGGTGTATCTAATAAATACTAAAACCAATTAATAATATTGTTGTTTATTTAAATATTTACATTTTTGTATCGAATAACATAATTTATTTATCTTCAATCGCTCCACCTAATTAAAATTGACGTATTGATGAGATATATGCAAGGAGTTAAGTTACGTTTAACATAAGATCAATGAGGTGTCAAAATAATTTAGTTTATATCTTGCAACTGATGTAAAATAACTTTATTCTAAATATATTTTGGTGACACATTCTGCCAAACTGCCTTAATTAATTTCGGTAACTATTTTTTCACTCCAATTAAATTCTAAGTATGTTCATGTTAAAATTGTATTTTTAATTACTTGTAACATTATCTGGTTAGTTTTGATTAACTGCATTATTAAATCTGTTTTTTTAAATGGTCCTTCGTGACTTTCTAGGTTAGTACTTACATAGGTACAGTTGAATTTTACTTAAAAACCTCAAAATTACTTTTTTACTTCAGTATTTTTGGCTGCAAAACTGTAATATAGAAATTGCTTTTATGATGATTTACTGCCTCTTTCATATTGTTGAGAAAGTTTTTATTAAAATCCATAGTCTACGATAGCTATAATAAAATTTAGATTTTGGATATATGTACCCTATACACGAAATTACAGCCTTTAAAACAATTATAGAGTAAATTTTAACAGTTTAGCCAATATATCAGGTTTTGGTTAATTCCTTTAAATCTATAATCATTATCAAAAACAATTATTTTACCAGTCATTGTTGTTGACATCCAAAGCAAAAAAAGTGTTGAACAAATTAACCTACTTTAAACCGGTTGTAACAAAATTTCTGCAAACTCAGCAATCAAAGGCATCAGTGTTCGGTATAATAATACCACCGTTTTGTTAGATCATCATGACTCTTGCATTTAATGCGCTATGTATAAATGTCCATTTTTTTCTATCGTATTTAAAAGAAGTATTTAACCGTTAAAAAATTGATTGTTGTTTTATCATTGTAAAGAGTAATATGATCTTAATACGCTCCATCTGTGTTTCTTCAACAATTTTATTTTTAATGCGAAAAATCTTAAGTAAAAACTACATTTTTGGCAAGTTGTTGGCCTTTGCCTTTTAGTTTTTTTAGCATGTAAAACTTTTTATAAGGAATAACTTTTTTCGTAAAATAAATAATAAAAAGTTTTCCATATGGTTTCAACTTTATTAAACACACGGTATGTAGCTTTATACTGTGTCAATTAGGGGGACTACCCTTTTTAAGTAAGTATACAGGGCATTCCAATTAAAATCATCATCACTAGACTAACCAGAACTTTTTGACGTTTGTGTTGATAGGGGAGAGGAGGGGATAACCCTGGACAAGCAAATTTTCACACAGAAATATAATAATAATTCCTGAAAATAAAAATCAAAATGATTTTTTTATACGTCCACATATAACGGAATTATACAGGGTGGGTCGTTTTAACTGAGATACACTGTATTATTAGGTATAAGAAATTTGAACTAACCCCATTAAAAGTTTATCCACAATGAATATGCTCGCGTTTATATTATATTTGATCGAGTTAGTTGCCTTTGTAATAACCATTGTTTTCTGAAGGTATTGTGACGTCACCACGTTGGTTTTAGACAAAAGGAATGCCAGTTTTGTGCTATATGTATTATTGTTATTTAACGTACGTCTCACGCATGTATTGTTCTAAAAGTTTTGAATAGCGTGCTCACGTACCGTTTTGCAATAGATAGAATTATGGGTTTTAGTAAAATGATATGTGTATGTAGGCATGTCTTAAGTGAAAAGGTGTGGTAAAAAATTATGAGTTATTGTAGTCAAGGATATTGGAAAAGTGATTAAAAAAACGTATTATAATAAGTGTCTATTTTTTTATATTAGGTAATGCATACAAGCTGTTAAAAAATAATAAATAAATGCTAAGAACTAGTATTTAAATATACTTTATTATTATGGCCCTTTCCTGATAATATTCAAGGTGTTTTCTTGTTTGGGAACCTAGTAAAATGTTGAATCTTTTGACCCCTTTATTGTTAGGTACCAAAAAGCTTTAAAATAATAGACGTAGACATAATTTAACAATACACACAGTCATAGACATAATTCAGATAAAGATTATGAAAATAATCATATTGATAATTAGGTTGACACCAGTCGTCCAGCGGTAAACTGGTAACTGGGGAAAATAAACCATTTGTATTTGTGATTCTTCCACAATAAGATTTATCTGTGCAAAGGCAATTATTATGGAGATGGTTAAATCAAAAAAGGCAATCCTGTTTTGGTTAGTTAGGGTATCAAACAGAAAGAAATAATTATTATACATTTTTGTCGAGGTATCCAAACACGAATAAAAGGGGTAACAGGTCAAGGTACAAGACAACTTATTTCTTTATTTTATTTATTTATTGAAAAGCCTTGCTTATCTGTACCTATAAAACAAAACACTAGGAGGTATGGGCGCCAATTTATCAAAAATATTCTCATGGAATTCTTTTGCAGAATCATGTTCAGAATAAAATACTGATTACGAAGATACATGATGCCAGCTTGTATCTTGGTCAGAAATTTTTTAATCCCCTATTGTTTCAACAATTAGGAGTTTTTCTTGCATCAAATAAAATGTTATTTAATATTTTTACTATTTTCTAATCTAAAACAACTCTTTACATTTATTCGAAAAATTAATATTTATCAACTTATATACCTATAATAATTTAAGCAACTTAAAATAAGCAAGTAGACCCAACTTTACCATTTAAATTATGTATGACAATATTAAAAATTTAACAATGATAGCAATTTTTTGGAATCCTCGAACGTTTTTTAACAATTGTAAAGTAAGCGATTTGAACATTTCGCATACCTAGATATTTTTATTATTTAAAAAAAAGTGTTTTTTTTCTTTTTAATCCCCCAAAAATATTTGCACTTTACCTGTAGAATATGGTCTCCATATAAACAGCACCCAGATCGACCTGGTATAATCCAAGATTACCACGACAACTACCTTAGGTGTCGCGGCTGTCATGTCATTCACCAGGAACATTCTCACTGACGCGTATGAAGTAACAGGGGAAAAGGATGGGTACCACCACGGTACTCTGGTACTTAGGCATAAACCCTCGTAAGCTGTTACAAAAAAAAAAAAAATATATAATATTTTTAAGTAGTTAATATCAAAAGGTTCTTAATTACTATAAGTTCATGGGCTCATCTATTTATTAGGACGGTAAGTAGAATCAAGGCACAAATAAATCGTAGTAGATCGTATATTTTTCTTGGTTACATGATACATAATAACTGTTTTAGCTAGCATAAAGTCGCTTTTAAAAATTATGGTCATTAATAAAATATTATTTCTTGATTAATTCTGCTCTTATAAATAATATTCAATTACTTATGTATTTATAAGGTCGAACCTTGCGTGTTATAATGGAAAGTTTCGTAGTAGAACGAATTAAATAGAAATAAAATAACTTTACATCACTGTTTAATTATTATTTTGATAAATGTTGGTTTGGAAGTGGAATCATTATTTAAACATAATTAAGTTGTGACAGAATGAATATTTACCATCTATTTGGGATATACCTACGTATTACCAGCATAATTAGTTGTACTCCGGACTACTACTGCCTTTAGCATATATACGCCGCGCCGTGCTATTTCAAAACGTTTATTGTGGAAATTTTGCCAATGTGTGGAAGCGAGACGGTTTAAAGCGAGGGATAAACCACTGACGAAGATGTTGATATCACAATTTTACTTTTTCATATAATTCTACCACAATTTTACAAAATAGCATGACAATTCCACGCAATTGCATGACACCTTCACTTTAATTTTATTAACCTTTCACTTTAAAGAAATTCAATATTCGACCGTGAAATTAAGAATGCAATAGGCTTTTAGCCAAAATTTTTCAATGGTAAAAAGTTTTTAATTAATAGTTAAATACATCCCCAACCCGAAATCAAAATTTTTACAAAACTGTCTCTAGTTTTTTTGTAAATAATTTTTAAAGTTATATCAAATTTATTCCACAATTTGCGAGTTCAATCAACTTCACAATGTTGCCAGTGCTTATGTGAAAAGCGTCAGGTTATATAAACATGCCAACCAAAGTACAAGCAATAGAAAATGGATGATGATGATAATGATAATGATAGCTTGTATCTTTCGTGACGTAGGCACACTTCAATTACGTCATCGGACTATGCGGCGTTTTAAACAATTTCGCGGGCATTTCTACAAAAATGTAAATTTTGACAATATTACAAAAATCTTTCAATTTTCGGGAAAATTTAAAGAAAAGGAATGAAATCCAATCTATCTACACCGAAAATTTGCTACCTTAGGTGTACATGGCTAAGGGCCTATTACACATAATTACACCCAATTTCACAACAATTTCACACAACTCCCCAAAAATTCCATACAGTTTCATTACAATTTCACTTTATGTGAGAATACGTTTCCTTTTTTAAAGAAAAACGTGAATTTTACTTTATTTTCCCCAATTTCACGCAATTCCACATATTTCAACATAATTCTATCTCATCTCCATCTGCTTGTACAATACAATTTCTCAGTGGTTTACCCCTCGGTTTAAAGCAACGATAAAGCAAGGTCGATTAGTCATCCCATCCATCCTATGACCTAAATATTAAAATCTTATTACACAATATATAATTGTTTTTTAATTAACAAAAGGTTAAACTTCTTACCTTAAGTTTAATAAGAATTTCGGTTAAGAATAATTGAAAAATATTTATAAAATAACAAATTGTATATTTTTGGTTATTAAAAATTAATATTTATTCCGATACGCATTGCTAAAAATTTTTGCCCAATAATGTTTAATAATTAGTTTTAGAAAATATGTCATAGAGGGTATTGTTTTTTTATATCATATAGTAAAAAAATGTTTCATGTAAATGTTTTTCGTTTTTAATAAATAAATTTAAGTTTAATTTTTTTAAACATACATGATGATTCTTAATATAAACGGAAAAAATAATAATAAACAATAACCTTAAGATATTTAATTCTTTCAAATAAAAAAGGAACGTGAATTTTAAGGACAAATTACTTATAATGAAATTTACGGTACCTACTAATGTTTTTTCTCTGTCGAAAATAATTTAGTTCAATTAATATAAGCCGAAATTATATTTCTAATCGCGTAAAAGTAAACCCACATAAAACTACAAGTAATCGTCGGTTACTTAGAGACATGCTAAACATCTTCATAACTTTTGTATTGGTTTAGTTTTTAGAAAGAACACATATTTAGTTTATTATTCTCGACCGCTTGGCGGTCTCGGCTTTTGATTTGAAAATGAAAACCTTTGATCATTACGCGGTCTCGTGGTTTTAGTAAATTATTGTATATTCAACTATTTTCCAAGAAAATACTGGCTCAAAATACTTTGGGTATTGACGGCTAGTACCATAATGATCCTTATTATGATCCTTATAACATAAACGTCTATTAGATAAGTAATTCAATCAAATGTACTGTTTAACAGCAAATAAACTTCTGTCATCGAAACTGGTTGTCAAAATTAATAGGCAATGTTAAACTTTATAATCAGTATAATTTTGTGTCGTTGGCTGTAATGTAAGTTTTTCATGAAATAATCTATCCCTATACCACTCGACTTACAAGTTTGAATCGAGTAAACTACCCCAATATAGTTGGCAAGATTGGCTTGATAAATAGTTTTATAGACAGTAATTAAAACAAAAACTTTGACCGCTTCGCGGTTTTGAGTTTTTATTAAATTACTGTGCATTTAACTATTTTCAAAAAAATCTTGCTTAAAATTGTTGGGTAGTTTAATCGATTATATTTAGAGGTCTTGTGATATAATATAATTATAATTAATAAAAATTAACCTGTGATCATAATTCTTTAATCACAACCCATGTATCGTTTTTGTTTTAACAAAACTTCTAAAAGCCTTAAAAATCTTTAAGGTAAATTATGCTTGCCAGATGTTCCCTACCCTTGGATATAATTTAGTGTTACCCTTTTAGTTTGGGTGGTAAAAAATCTTTTGGGTTCTAAAAATCTACCTGTTTCTTCGACCCCAACGTGTTAAAGTTTATGTTTTCAAATAAAGCTAAATAGTAATGTGGTATTTTAATTATAAAGGGAAATTTTTACTGCATACGGTGCATCCGATTATTTATGTCTTTCCCGAAGGGTCAAATTTTATAAATCATAAAATAGAATACAACAGAGTTTTGGGCTGCATAACAATTTTAATTTTAAAATATTTTTTGTTGGTACGATAAGGCATCAAGACTTCTAATTTATGTCTTTCTAATCGGAAAATGGATAATATCTAATGATTTATTTATTTGTATTTCACTGCAATTAGTTTACCTATTGGAATTGTTTAAATAAAGTAATAAATTTCATTTTATTTTATTAACTAATGAATAATGATATGCTACTATCAGAGATATGTCAATAAAAATGTATAGTGCACTATTTGTGATAGTGCATAACATTCGCTTAGTTGGCCAATATGTATACATTCAAGAAAGTAAATTGAATAAATCCTATGTTGTATTCTTTTAAAGCTATTTAAAAAATCTTTCACACAGTTAAAAAATATACAGGGTGTTCTATAAACAGTGGCGGCGCCAGCTTTTTTAAGGTTGGGCGATACCCGGCGGAAAGATTTGGAGGGTGGGTAGCAGTATTTGCAAGTGCAATCAGGGTCGCAATTCAGGGACCTGGAAAGGGGGGCAAGAGCTCTTAGCCCCCGTAAGACTGTCGATTAGTCCCCAAAATAAATGGGAATTTATGATATATTAGTCTTTTGACATACACAGAGTGTCTTCTAAAAAGTGCGGAAAAATGCTACCACTAATTTCTGAAGCTAAAATATAGATCGTCATATTCTAGCTTTAAAAATTTAGCATATTTCCGCACTTTTAGAACTCACCCAACTTACCTTTGTTTAAAAGAGTGGATAATTTTGAAGATACAGGGTTGCTTAGACGATACGATATATAATGTATACCTTTTGATCGGGGGAGAAGCTGCTATAGACTTTTAAATATGTCAAAAAATACTATTGTTATTTTGGCTTGTGAAAATAGTCGGATTATATGTTTCTCATTATCCTTAAATTATTTCCTTTAAAACAATAATAATAATAATAATAATAATATAACATTAGTCACGATCGAGAATGTCACTATGATGTTTTTTACAACTTTAATGCTCTCCGCTTTTATTACGTCACTCTATTTATCAGATTAGTAAAATATACCGGGTGTCACAAGATGTTGTTACCCCCAATTTTTTGTAGTTTTTAAGAAAGAATAATAAAACATTTTCAGTATTATAGCATAGGTTAACATTTTTGTCGTTATCATGACCTCAAAATCACTTCCGGTTTAACCGAAAGTACCATAAAGTTTCCTATTTTAAATACAAATACCTACTTTTTTTATATTTGTATTCTGTATAAAATATCCTTTTTAATGATTTCATAATCATACAGGGTTTTTTTTAAAATGGCGCCCAAGGAAGATTTTTAAAGAAATCAAGTGCCGCCATTATTTCTGTTTTAAATATATTTTTTGCTAAGTAGGCCGTTAAAATAAAAGAATGCCTGTTTTACTTTTACAAGTAGTGAAATATTTTATTTTCTTTAATTAATTGACGACATCTGAATAACGAAATTCTTTAATAAATAATCTATGGCCGCCATCTTGAAAATAAACAATAAGTTGTAATATGTCATTAAAAAGAGATTTTTGTGTAGAATTTAAAAATTAAAATTAAATAGGGGTGTTTCCATTTAAAATGTTTGTCAAATTTTGAATTATCTCTTATTTTTAAATTTATTAAAGGAAATGAAATATGTCTCTACCTGTAAAAGTAAAAAAAAGTAAAGGGGCATTCTTTTATTTTTACAGCCTACTAGAAAAACGTTTTGTCCTAAACAGAAATAATAGCGGTACTTGATTTTCTTTAAAAATCTTCTTTGGCCGCTATTTTTAAAAGAAACACCCTATGTGATACATCATTGAAAAGAAAATTTTATACAGAATACAAATATAAAAAAAATAGGTACTTGTTTTTAACATAAGAAAGTTTATGGTTCTTCCCATTAAACCGGAAGTGATTTTGAGGTCATGATAATGACAATATTATTAAGCATGCTATAATAATACTGTAAAATTATAATTGGTCTTTCTTAAAAACTACTAAAAAAACACATCGTGTGTCACCCGGTATACACTTTTAGCGTGTAATTACTCTATTACTCTATTTTAATCTGACGGGCTCAAAAATTTATAATAAATACTTATATATTTGCTATTTTCGATGGGCGGCCTCATATACAGAGCTCAGGTATGCTCCTGTATATTAATCTGCTGGGCTGTAGTGAATTCCGATATTCCCCTCTTCGGCTCTCCTACTATGTGTAGTGTACAGTTCTCAACCTTTCCTAACTTACAATAAAGTGATTTTTTGGTTGTAACAGAAAAAAACAAAAAATAAATCATGTTTACTAATTTGTTTGTTTTCTTGTATAGCCTATTTTTTTTGTGGGTGTAAATTAATTATTTTTAATAGTTATCATGATTAGTATATTTAAATATATATATTTTTTTATTTTTAGGTAAGTGTAACCTTCCATTATTTTGCTACGGGTTCAGATTTGGTAAGATAAAATTTTATTTATATTTTAAAATTAGGTTTGATAATTTGGTATTCTTATCCCATTTAAGTGCCATAAGCATAATTGTAACAAAAATCAGTAAGAAAAGTAAAAAATAGAACTGTCTTTTTTACAGCTTCTTGAGAGAACAAATATTATGGTTCTATATGTAAACCAGAAAAATGTTGGTAAAATTTATGTTTCTTGTTTTTATTCTAAATACAATAAAATGTTTTATGGTCCCATCTCAAGCTTCCGTCCTAAAAAATGAGACCCAAAACACAAATCATTTAAACTCTCTTCCGATTATGTATTATAAGTTCTTAAATAGGAGTATACCTAACATAAAAATAATATATTTTTGGTTTACATTCCCAGCGCATAAATTCTCAATTTTTAAATAATCATCCCATATCCATTCCTTCACACGACTCATACCTGTACGATATACATATTTTCTTAACCCTTTTGTCCCTTCTATTGTGCATAGGGTAAATTAATGCAAGCAAACGCACCCCACGGGGCATATTCAAATTTTCCCATGGTCTGGTCCCTTCTTGCTCAATACCTTTGCCGAAATTTTATCAATTTTTCATCGCCGAACATAATAGTACGAGGCGTGATATATTCGAAAATTATGATAAAATAACGGGTGTTTTTATTCTTAACCACCAGAGCAGGCGGTTAGTTTGGATAATATTCAACGATAGATTCCAATAGTTATTTAGCATAAATATAGGGATAAATTGCAGATTCATACCAAAGGTTTGCACAAAAGCCTATTTAAAACACATTTCATAAGTGTGCGAAATTAAAAGCGACAATATAACTTACTGTTTAAATAAAGTAAGTTATTAAAACATTATTAGCACAAGTAATTGTTTTTTGTCTCAAACATCTAATTTTGTTTTTTTGAAAGTAAAAGAAAAATGTAATCGATACTCTGACCTTTAAATACAGGGTGTTACAGAATGTTGTTAAGAAAATTTATTAACAGATTCTTCCTCAGAAAATATAAGGGAAAATTCATATAAACATGGGTTAGCACATTTATTGGTCTTGGGATCAGGGTGTTAAACTTTTCAATAAACTAAAAAAAAACCTATTTTAATTAAAAAAAAAAAAAAATAGACTGGATATAAACTTAATTTAAATAAGTATTTATTGTTGTTGTTACATAATGACTAATAATAAAATTATAAAACCAAATTTTTAGAAAAAAAAGTTCCCGCAATGGTTCTTTTATGGTCTTAAAATATGCAATTAAGTGGATTTTTTTTCTCTTAAACTAAACAAGATACAGAGAAAATAAGAGACACAAAAGCTGCGTTTTTAACTACCAAATCTAGAGAAAACCCAAAATTTGTACACACATTAAACAGTCAGTGGCGTACCGTTTTTGTTAAAAATATTCCTTCAGTTGCAGCACAAAACGTCACTGGACTTATTAAATAAGTTAGTAAAATTTCTTTGTATATTAAACACAACCTGAGATTAAGTAGCTACAAAAATATAAATCTAAAATAGCTTTTACATTAATTTATATGACTTTAGAGGAAATTTGCTCATTTGCCTTAATTTATCGCCCCAGTTGGGGGCCAAAATTAAAGGACTCCCCCTGTTTTGTCGCTTGTTGTTTGCAATTTAGACTGTAAATTAGGTAAATGACCTGCAATCAACAGTTTAACAGGCTGCATGAGGTCTACGAATTAATTTTGTGTTTGTCTGGAGGACATAAAATTTATATATACAGAGTGTCCCAACTCTTTTAACACGAATTAGCTTAAACCCTGTACAGGATACAAAAATACACTAAAAAAAAATGTTTATTTGAATATACTCTTTTTACTGACAGGACTAGTTATATACAAGGCGTCTCCAGAACATAAACTTCATTGTCAATTAGGTTTTTTAAGGTTTTTATTTATTGGAACACATTATATAATTTAGTATATTTTGACTCTGTATTAAGATCTACAATAAAAATGTATAAAACACTATACGTCAATTATTGCTAGTTTTTTAGATATCAGCAGTATGCTAATATACTCATTTACGATTAAAAGTGTAGAAAAAAAAATTGGTTCTAATTATTTTTAAAAAATTCTGTTACTGTAAGATTAACAAATAATATTATAATAACACGTAATTAATTACCTTCCATTGCAAGCACTACCTATAGGTATATCAGCAGTTTAGTTTATTTTAGACACATATTACTTTACTTGCACTAAAAAGAAATAACAATACGTCATTTATGGATGGTTTTTAGGTTAAGTAAGTAAATATATATCTAAAATAAACTAAATAGCTGACTTACCTATTAGTGGTTCTTACATGTTAATTTATTTTTTGTTACTCCTACAGTGAGTGTTTGAAAATAATTAAAACCAAAATATTATTTTGTTTCACTTTTAATCGTAAATAAGTATATGAGCATATTATTAATATCTCAAAAACCAGTAATAATTAACGTCTACGTACATTTTTGATTTAAAATTTAATACCGAGTAAAAATTTGTTAAACAGGATGTTGCATTTAAAAAAAAACCTAATTGACAATGATAATTATGTTTTTAAGACACCTTCTATATTAACAAGTAGTGTCAATAAAAAGAGTGTATCCAAATAATTTTTTTACCTTAGGTTTATTTATGTATCTTATACAGGGCCGAACTTATTTCGTGTATAAATAGAGTTGGGACACCCTACATACAGATTGTATCAAATAAAAGATAAGTAGCTACCTACAATTCCTTTTCTAAAGTTGAATATCACAAATTATACAGATGTTTTAAAATATGCAAATAGGAAAAAAATCTCCGTTTTGACTATATCAAAAAATCATTTTTATGCAGTGGATGCAACAGTCTAGTCCTTTTAGAATTTCTATAATATTATTTACCTCTTAATTGTGTCAATCCCTACACTTCAAATTTAAATTTAAAAACATGTGTATGCAAAGAACTTGAGAAATTTACTTTCAGTACGCACACAAAAATCTAGTTTGACTTTATAATGAGCTACTTCTCATACCTATCCCATACCTTTGCCTCTATTAATTTATTTCCCACGTCTTATGGGATATACAAACAACTTATACGGTGCGTTCGTTAAAACTTCAAAAAATTCCCACTAACTAAGTAGACATATAAGTAAGCCAGTAAATTTCTTGGATATAAATCAGGCTTAAGTCTGGTCAGTCGGTTGGTTTACGTAGCATCGGTTATCTGTATCGGCTGATAGACATACACAGGCAGGTGCGTCGTTTTAAGAAATATTTTGAATATTTTACTGTCTTATTATTTTTAATAGTCCTATAGCTAGATTTTAAGGAATTTTTTTTTAATGTTCTTAAATTGCCCATTTTGTTATAAATTTTTATAAAAAATATTTATTTACAATCATGTTTGTAATATTGATTTTTCGGACTTTTTAAAAGTTTGAGTGTCACTTTTCTGACTTTTTACTTTCGGCTTACAAAAAAAGTTAACTTTTCTTCCTTAGTCCAAAAGTAAAAGTAACCCTAGCAGCAGTGGCAAAAATTAAAAAGTTTTCCAACTGGACTTTTTAATAATATTTAATATTTCAGAGAATGTCTTCATTTCAACCAAAACAATTAAAAGAAGGGCCATATTTAAAGAAACAAATGAAACCAAAGCCGCCCATAAATTGTCTATGAATCAGAGCGGCTAATTTTGCCAAGATTCAAAGTATTTTTTGCGATAAGTGGTGGTCCAAAATAGACAAAGTATATATTTTTGAAAACAGGAAATGCCCTTTCCAATGAACTTAAAATATACATAGTGTTCCATCTAAAATAACAAAGTTGATGCTCATTTGTTTACTTTGCGATATTAACTTGTTTGTTTTTTTAGCAAATTCTGGCGGTTCTTAAAAAACCCTAAAACTTTTGTATTTAAAGTATTTTTCTATCTCAAAAAATAAAGGGTGTAGACCCCGTTCAAAATATAACCAAGCATCCTGAACATACTATTTCTGCAAACATATTTTCGCTTTTTATAAAATCTTACAGACCTTCAATAATAGTACATTTTAAACCGAAGTGAAAACTGTTTTATTCCTGTCAAGAAAAGCAAAAAGTTTACAAAGGCGTGTAGCGCCAAGGTAAACCATTTTTCGAGACAGTGAGTAAACTTTTTACTGAGGTTTATAAACCTTCTTATATGCCTTCTAAGTTTTTAGTTTTAAAAATACAGGCATACATAAACCGATACATTAACTTATTATTGTATTCTACTTTTTTGCGATAATCGCCAGATTTGGCCCATCCCTAATAGTGTGCAAACAGGAAACCTATTATTAAATTAGAAAGCTATAGAAACCCTCTGAAATACGTCGACACCTGCTTTTGAAAATTAAATTTTACAAATTAAATCTTTATTTTGTTTGGGCCATTGGAAGTTATAAAATTGCAATTTAAGCATCAGATGGCAACCTTTTATATGCTTTTAATAGGGCTAATTTTAAAATCATTAAAACACACTTTAAAAATGTTCATTTAATTATATGTTGCAAGTTAATAGGGATTTTGGAATAAGTGATTTTTAAAAAAAGTGTATAATACGTTTCTTACCTTTAAAAATATTATTTTTCAATTGGATTAGATAATTTATTACCTATTTTATAACTGTTACAAAATAATAATTTTCATTAATTGTACATATGTTTGCTTATTTCATATTATTAAAAAAATTATTTTGTTCACGGCGTATAAAGACCATTTAATAATAATTTCAGAAAATTAAGAAAAACTTTTATGGTCATTTAATTATAAATGTGAAATATGCCTTAATTGCAATTTAGAAAATGTTTCTTTGTTCAATTTATTTTTTTAGAGAGTAGAATACGAAGAGAGATTTACAATTATTATACATTTATTTTGTATAGGCTTGAAATAAAGACGAAATAAATAGTCCTTTATACTTTTGTATTTTGACTTTAAATTTGTGTTTATGTACTAAAGATAATTAAGGCTATTTATGTTATAAGTAAGTAAAGCATGACTTTATTGGGTGGGTTTTTATGGACCACTGAGGCTATAAACTTACGACACCAATAAATCTATGTTTATGTCTGTATAATATACAAGATGGTATGTACGACTATATTATAAACAAGTTCCTAATAATTTTTTACAAAGTTGTTTTTATTCATTTCAAACATCCTGTATAAAATCATGTATTTTATAATTTGATTTCCTTAGAAAACTTTAATTTAGATATAATATTGTATAAATATTTTTGAAACCAGTTCAAATAGTATTTGTAATGTTCAATATTAATTTATTATTACATTCTACGCCATTTCATATAAATTACCTACATTTGATTTATATTATATTTCTTACAGCTTAGGCTGCAAAACTTATCGAGCCTATATAAAAAACAAAAGATTTTAGTCAATAAGGATAAAATCTATAAAATTAAAAAAGTTGAATATGGATAAACAACTCAATTATTATTTTGTAAACATATATTGCCAAGTTTAACTATAATGGTTATTTTTGTTGTCAAGTTTTCATATATCTTAACAGCGATTGCTACATTTCAGCTTTTTAAGTAACAATAAAATTAATCTTCTACTTATAGTGTCTTGATATTTGTTTTTAAATCACATATTTTATATTGCTGTTATATCGCATACCTAGTGTGTAATTTAAAATTACTGCAATTTTTAAATATCTTTAAAAGCGCCAAAGCTACTTATACCAAATTTGGTATCTGAAAGATATCAGGCATGAAGATTTTTCAATTTTGTGATTTTCGTATCTTTTTCATTTTTTTGAATAAACTGCCCCATTTGCTTTTATTGAGTAGACCTAATTTAAAAATACAAAAAATTTTGAAATTCCGATTTAATCAGTCGCTAAGATACGACAATTTACAAAATTCAGTGTTTAATGGTTTCCAGTTCAAGCAGAAATAAACAGTGATATCGTCAGTTATGCCAGATTTTCCAGTTTTGCGCTACATGGAATATTTTTGGTACTTTATATGAAATGCCTTATTTATTTTGATTGCAATAATATAAACGTGCGAATTTTAATTAAATTCCAAATTTTCAAATTTTAATGTTTACTACTGGCCGAGATATGACAAGGCCGCATTTTCATTATTTCACAACAATGCTTATATCACTGGTCAAATAGAAATACCGAAAAACTCCTAAATACGATAAACACAATTTAAGTGGGTTTCAAGATATTTAGGCGCTAACGTACTTTTTGCTGAAAGTGTAGTGTCATATCTAAACAACTTATACCCTCGATTTGATCCATCTAATTTAATGCAATAATAAAAAATGGAACATTCAATAAAAAAATACATGTTATATTAAACTGGGAAATCTGGCAACAGTGCTTATATCACCACTTAATTTCACTTGCCCAAAAAATTTTGGATATTTTTTTTTTTTGCTATTAGAAGTTATAAAATTACAATTTAAAAATGGCAACGTTTTATATGCCTTAAATAGTAACCCTATTTTAAAAGCGTTAAAACACAGTTTACATTTTTATTTTATTTTGCGTTGCAAGTTAAAAGGGGTTTTTGGGTTAAGTCATTTTTTTAAACAAGATCATAATACGTTTTTGTTCTTTTTTTAAAATGTTTTTTAAGAACCTTATGTTCACGGCTAATTAAAACTATGTATTAATAATCTCAGAAAATTGAGATAAAACTTTTATTGTCATTTAATTTTTACTGTAAAATATAAATTATTTGCAATTTAAAAATGTATCTTGCCCAATATATTTTTTCTTAGAAAATGAAATAGGAATAGAGACTTACAATTATAATACAATTATTTTGTAAAGGCTTAAAAATCTACAATTAGATAAGTAATAGTCGTAAAAACTTTTTTGTTTTAACTTTAAATCTATGTTTATGTAGTAAAGATAATTTTAACTATTTATATTATAAGGATAATAAGCATGGCAAGTTCTTTTTATGACCAACTGAGGCAATAAACTTACAAGTTTAATAAATCCATGTTTGTGCACGTATAATTTACAAAATTTTATATACAATTACATTATAAACGAGTTTATTATAATTTTTAAAGAATTGTTCTGCTGTTTAAAAATTCTTAATTAAATCATATTATACTGGGTGGCCGCCGAGGTATCCGAGGAACTTCGGATATAACAATGAAAATTAGGAAAAAAATGTAATATGAACATATGTCTTAAACATCTTATTTTTTGTTTGAGTTTTAAAGTTTAAAAAATATATTGTTTTTTTATAATAACTTTGATACCAATTTAGATATTATTAAAAAATTTGAGAAAGCCAGTTCTATGCACCAAACGACATTATTTTGCATACAAGAAAAACATTAATTTTTACCAGTGTCGTCCATGAGAGGTTTAAGTTAATTATATTTTGATATAAAAATGCTATGCCACTCAGGGGCGGTCATATTAACTTTCCGAGGGGGGCATATGATCATTAAATGTCCATATTTTCAATTAGGAGTGGCCATGGCTCCCTATGCTTCCGCCCTATGACCTGCCCCTGACGCCACTGCATTTTTCTAATTTTTTTTCAATACTCATTAGGTTTGAAACAAATTGAATTTCTTGACTTTTGTTGATTAGATGCACGGTTTTCGCGTAAATAAATAACAACCATTTCTTGGCATGGTCATTTTGTATCGAAAATATTAAATTCTACAGTAAAATATCACTGTTGCTATTTATTCTTTAATTAGATGGGGATTTGACCATGCCGAGAAATGGTTTTTATTTATTTACGCGATAACCGTGCAAATAATAAAAGTCTAGAGTTCAAATTTGTGTCAAACTAAATGGGAATAAAAAATATTTTAGAAAAATGCAAGAGCTTACCATTTTTTTTAAATATTTACCTTAAACCCTCATGAACGACACTGGTAATTTTTTTCTTGCATACTAAAAAATGTCTCTTGGTGCATAGAAGGCGTCCTTTAAATTCTTTAAAAATATTTAAATTGGTATAGAACTTATTATAAAAAAATATTATTTTTATTTTTTAACACCCTGTAGTTAAAAACTAATACGTTTAGCACAAATGTTAATATAAAGTTTTTCGTAATTTTCTTTGTTGAGTTTATATCCGAAGTTTCTCGGATACCACGGCAGCCACCCTGTATTTAGACTTTATCAAGGAATTTTAACTAATAAGTGTAACACTCGGTGTAACAATGTATAAATATTTCTGTAAATAGCATTTGTAACATAAATAATTATTGCGCATGTATAAAGAAAAAGGGAAAGACAGTTACTTATACATTCTATAAAATTTAAAAAGTCAATTATTATTAAACAAACTATTATTTTGTCAATATATTTGGACCTCTTTTACTAAAATGGTTGTTTCTCGTTTCGATTATGAATCTGGTTTAACAACAATTTCTACGTGCAGTTTTTCGGGTAAAAATAAAATTAATTTTCTTCTTATGTATAGCTCTTAAATATTTGTTTTTAAAGCACATAATTAAAAAATAATATTTAATAAACAATTTATCATCTAATAAACTGCTAGTGCATTTGGATAGTTTTTTTAATGGATGTGCTTAATTCCTATGTCAATTTATTTAATATTTTTACATATAAACTAACAAATTTTAGTTTTAAAAAGTCTATGTTCCTTACGTTTAAATCATGAAAATGTTGGTCTACCCTGCCAGTAAACACCTTACAGATTATTTCGAAAACCAAAAAAATTAGTTTTAAAAATATTATTAATAATTTAGTATTGATAAATAGCAAAAAGAGCGGCTACGCAAATATAATATTAAAAATGGAAATGAAACTTTAATTTAAGTGGTAAACCATTGAGGAATTATGGTGTACAAGCAGATCGAATTGGATTAAATTATGTTGAAGTATGTGGAATTGGGATGGCATTGTGTAGAATTGTTTGTAATTTTTATAGAATTGTTGTGGAATTGTATGTATTCTTAATTCTAATTTTACCTTGTTCCTTGAATTTTCCATTTCATATCATCAATTTCTAATTGGATTGTGATGATTGATGGAATTGTGATGGAATGATGTAAAAAAGTGAAATTGTGGTGTACCATTTTCGTCAGTGGTTTAACCCTCGCTTAAATTAGTGTACATTATGAGCCCAAAAACCATATAAATTTAACGGAATTTTAATGCTTAATATACCTGCATAGTTACATATAAATAAAAATATTTTCAAAGTTTCAAAAATCAGTATAGCTACTTCCATAAATAGCGAATAATATAAAATACCCTTCGGGAGTTTAACAGAAGATCATCCCAAATTATTTTTCAGCTAATTCTCGTATTATTCCGGCATAAGCACCCCTTAGTCAGAAGGGGGTGGAATATCAAAATGGGTGACTGACGACTCTGTGGGGGCGATCGGGTGCTCCCCTCGATCATCGCCATGACGTCATCAATCCATCATGGCCTCCTAGAGTGAATACCTAATGTAATTGTGCGTAACGGAACAAAGATTCTGTAATTCCATGTTTAATTTCGAAATAAACGTAATTTCCAAATAAATATTACGTTTTTTATACGATGTCTTTTCTGCCACTATGAAAAAAGCCTACAGAGATACATTTTTTTATAAGTACACTTTTGTAGTATTCAAAAATACTACTTTTCTGGACTTATCTGTTGCTAAGTTAATTAGGGATAATCAAATCAATTATCATTTTGTAAACATATTTTGCAAAGTTTTACATTAATACTTATTTCTGTTGTCAAGTATTAACACAGTTTTAAGTAAAAATAAAATTTATCTTCTACTTGTAGTGTCTTTATATTTGCTTTTAAACCACATATTTTATATTGCTCTTAAATGACATACCTAGTGGATTACTAAAAATTACTGTAACTTGCTACTATCTTTAAAAGCGCTAAAACTAGGTATCTGGAAGGTATCGTAAAGAATTTACCAGTTATATCTACACCATTTCCCGGTTTCTCAGTTTTGTGCTTCACGTATCTTCTTATTTTTGTAAATAAAGACTACAGAGATACACTTCTTATAAGTACACTTTTGTAAATACTACTTTTCAGACTACCATTTTCTTTTATTTTTAATTGATACACGACGTGTCGGAAAGCTTATATATCTAACTATTTTTAAGTAATAACTGTTGGAGATGGACATTATCCGAGACGTCGTATAGAAATTAAAAATAACGGACAATCGAAGTCCAAGAAAGTAATGTTATTGTCACTTGGAGTAGGTTTCCCACTTTAAAGAAACTTTTGTAGTAGTTTAGAAAAGGACAAATTTTTCCACTTTAACTGTCTTTATTTTTTTTGTGATAATTGTTAGTATTTTGTTTATTGTTTATTAATTTATTAAAACAACTTACTTTACTTATTGTGACAGAATGTATGATACATGGTGATCCATCCATATTTTGAACCTTGAACCCGAGTAAACAAGTGAAGTTTCCAATATGTGATTCTTGCAAAACCCTACATTTTTTCGAGAATTGTTTCAATACTTTTTATTATCTTTGCCATTTTAATGTTTAATTTCAGTAGCACAAAAACAAAATAACCTATTTTCTAATATAGGGACCTCCAAAAAAATTAACTGCACGGAAACTGAAATCATTGTTCGACAATAAAAATTTACTACATACAATGTGACAAAAAAATGCAAAGCTATTGGTTTGTCAATATATTAACAGAAGTTTTAAAGAAAGTAGTCTAGCTTTACTACATATATTATTTTGTGAATAACGTATATTTTGTTGTCCCTTTTTTATCTTTGTATGTACGAATTTTTTTGAATAATATTCGTTAATTTGTGCAGTCAATGTATTGAAGGTCAATAAAAAATTTTTTTATAACCATACCTTGTGTAAGAAAACGATTTTATTTATAAAATATATATAAAATAAAAAAAAATCCATTTAAAATATCAAAGTTTATTGGAAAATCGACCATTTTGCTTTTGTACTAATGTATTATCATAAAATATTGCAAATATATTACTCTAAAAATCTAAGGCTTTTTACGTACCTAAGTCACATCCTGATAACTTTTTTCTTCTAAAGTAATTTGCGATTTAAACAAATTAAAATATAGACGACCACCCTGTACTTACAGTAAAAAAATGTATTTTAGAAACATACTTTAAATTATTAAAACATAAATAAAGCCAAATAACTGATATCATTAATAATTCAAAGACCTACTCCAAGTGACCTTACAGCTTAAAATAAAAGTTTCCTTTCGTAAACCTAATAAGCTAAAATTAATTTTTAATAGACCAATGTAAGTTTACAAAAAGCGACAGGTCTTGTGAAATAAAATAACCTGTTTCGCTGAATACAAACCTTTTTACCTTCTAATTAACATTTGGTAACCGGCAATTATTATTAATTACGTTTTTTGCTTTAATTTCATGTTATTGTAAAAACAGTAGCGATTAATCAACTCGTACATTAAAAATGAAAAGTTTCTTTCCACATAATGATAATGACTGTATAAGTACTAAAACCGATGCGGGTAGGAGTAATTCGATTTAGGTTATGTATCAATTTTTTCATTCATAACATAATTATTATTTTTTTGTTAATTTTAATTTCTTAACAAATCGTTTTAATTAAGAGACATGGTTGACATTTTTGTAAAAAAATATTTTTTGCAACACCACACCTATATGATATAGAAATGAGAACCATTTAACTTTTGTGGATAAACTCCGCACGTTTTAATTAGTTCAGTAACAGTAATAATAATATACAGGGAAATTCCTAACCTATACGCATAAACTTGGGAAATCATTGGAAGGTCAAATAGTAAATATTATAATAAAAAAACTGTTTTTGAGTTACTTAGGGAAGTAATAAATCATTTAAAATAAATAAAAAAAAACTGAAATTATAGGGACCAATAATAAAAACAAGGAAAACAAGAAACTTACCCATTCCTTGTGTCAGAAAAATTTTGGTACATTAATAAGGCCATAATTTATTAGTTATCATCACGTAAAAAAACTCACAAACAACCACAAGTAATAGTATAGTACTATCAGACATACAAACATCATTATAACTTTTGTGTTGGTTTAGTTTCCACAAAGAACAAAAAAAATTAGCTGAATATTATTGGGTCATATGAATAAAATAACGCAAATGCTTATGATATAATAAAAAGATTTACTTTAAACGTATAAATAAAGTAAAGCATTTGCTTACAAGTGCAAGTATTTACTTATAGAAAAGTGATGCTGCTATTCAGTAGGATCACTTTTCTATAAGTATAAAGGGTAATTATTAATTTTTTTGAAAATTGCGTTTTTTTCTGAAAAATGTTTTGTTTAAAAAAGTCTTATAATTTTAGGTAACCTCACACTGCCACAATATTCATAGATTTGTTGAAAGAAATGTGTCCTGAAAGACTGATCCCATGAAGGGGTGATTAGTGGCTCCCTCGGAGCCCGGATCTTACTCCAAATGATTATTTTGTGTGGAGTTAACTAAAATCAAGAGTCGTCTAGAAAGATAATCCAACCCCATAAAACCAGCTTAAGCAAAACATTGTGCGGGAAATAAATGCCATTCCGCAAACAACTTGTCGTGAAATTTGAGAAAATATGCAACTCCGGATTCAAGATCCAGTCCAGTCTGCAACGTGGGGACGTCACTTAGATAGGATAATTTTTGAGTCATAAAAATTTCCATTACTTGTAGTTTAAAATAATATCAAATCTGTAGGTTTTGTAATGTTTGTATTCTTAAATATTGAAACTGTTCATACAGTTAAGGTCCACTCTGTTCTTGTCAATTTATTTTCAAAAAACTTGACAACTATATTTAATTTAAAACAAAACTAGGTAAAATAAATGCTTTGCTTTAAATAAAACATCGAATTTTACTTCCACTCCGTCGAACATCCGTGCAACCGAAAAATGGTCCCTTATTTCTTTAACACTACCGATAGGATCAGAACGAAATATGCTAATGCAGATACCCCACTGCTTGTACAATTTCTTTTTATCTGCAATCTCTCGTACGTTGGCTCTAGACTTCGTCGAAAATGTTTAACATCGCACCCGACAAATTACCAACTGATTTATTCGGAAATGAGAAACATGTTTGCCAGAAATTAACATTGATTTGCGCCGAGTTTGATGTGTTGTTCGGTATTAAGTTTTAAATAAATTATTGTTTAAAGAGTTAAAGCTTTAAGGTACCATAATAAAACGAGAGTTCATTACAATAATCGTGATTTTTTGATTCTTAACTTAAAAATTAAGTACTTGTAATTGATAAATATTACCTAAACTTCGAATAGGTGATAAATTTACCTATTTTCTTTTAAAACATTATCTTTTAACAATAGAGTATATGCAGAGCTATGAATAAATAGTTTTTTTAACTGGTATAAGGTTTGTTCCAGAAGAGTGTTGGAAACATGTTAGCAACTATCGTAAAACGTAGAAATTGTTACAAACATTAGTCAGAGATTTCGGCAACAGTTTTCTGCTGGAACGGCGTGCATACTGCTTATACATCAATACAAGAAAGGTTATGTTAAAAATTTGTCAGTAATGTTTGAAGAAAGCTACTGCTTAAACAAACAAACAAACAATTGTATAATGTTACAAACATGGCACTGCTGGAACGGCAAATTTAACGTGCACAGAATCCGAACGGTTGGAAACATTTCTGACAGCCTGCTGGAACAAACCTGTAATGTCTGAAAATACCCTTACCTGTGAAATAACATAACCCTATTGTTTAACGTAAATTATTTAGTGTTATTTTTACTTTGTATATTTAATAACATAAAGTGTTTAATATTAAAACAGTGTAATTTTAAACAATATAGTGCAATTCAGAAAATATATACTATATAATTTATGTTTAAATGTAGTAGACAAAAATTAATTCTAACCAGTTTTTGGTATTGTAGGTCAAATAAATAATAACCCTTTAAGGTAATTGTCTAGAAAGTTGCGACGACTCCGATTTTGACGAAATTTGGTATACGGGGTTTTTGGGGCGAAAATATGACCATTCAAATCCTAAACCATAATTAAAGTGCACAGTTTTCTTTAAAAATGTTTATTTTCTTTTAAAATAAAGATACTGATATAAATTGAAAAAAAATGTTAAGGAAAAGTGGTGCACCCAAGAATATCTAATAAATAAGCAACTTAAATACGGAAGTTTATCAATGGCAAACTTTTTACATACCTATTGTAAAGTTGGGTGAGGTCAATTACTCTTTAACAAATATTTTTATAGCATTATAAAAAGAAATAGCTCTTAAATAATCCCATTCTTGACCTAGTCACAGACAAACATTTTGTTATCCATGTTGCACAATATTAAACTCTTAATAATTTGACCTTACATAGCAAAGAAAAGTGACAATTTTTTACACGCTTTTTTAAGCCGCAGTAGGTTACTTAAAGGTTGACAGTAATACTATTGGATACCCTGTTGCTATCGTTTTGTTTAAATTTGTTTTTCGAGCACTTATCACTAGCATGTGGTTAATCCAATCATTGTTTAACTATAGAAATCATTACTAATGATTGTTATAAATTATTTGCTTATGGTGATTTTTGCTCTTATTAATACATTTTTAATATATCTCAGTATTTTTAATTCTGAGTGTAACTTTCCCGTGTTAGGTTGTAAAGAAAATGTTATACCCATTACTTGTGGAAAGTTTCCCTTTACTTTTAACTATTGCAGCGTGCACAAAAGAATCACGTTCAGCACTTCAGCACAGGTTAATTAAAACTAATATTGTTACTGTTATTTGTTTATCATGTTCGTAATGATTATTCTGTCAATTTCATTTTGAATTTGCGGTAAGAAGAATATCTGCAACATTTGAACATAGCGTGCGGCAGTAACTGTTACTGTCTGACCATTTTCCTCAAAAAAATAAGGTCCGATTATCCTAGACGAGGAGATGGCGCACCATACAGTTACTTTGGGACAATGTAATGGACGCTGATGAATTTCGCGTGGATTCTCTTGAGCCCAGTAACGACAATTCTGTTTATTTACATCTCCGTTTAAATAAAAGTGGGCCTCATCGCTCATAAACATATTGTTTTCAATACCTTGATAATTGGTACGAAGAAGGCGACAGAACTCAAGTCTATTAATCTTATCCTGATGATTTATTTCTTGAACAATTGCGATCTTGTATGGGTGAAAATTCATTTTTTTAACATTCTTCGTGTACTTCGCTCAGATAAATTTAAAACAGTAGCATGTTTAACAACAGATTTTTGGGACTAGCGATAATTGCATTTCTAACTCTGTCTTCGTTCAGTGCATTGCAGGCAGATCTTGGCCGCCCACTTGACTTCTTGTCTAAAACGGATCCTCCTGTCCTCCATTTACGAATCAAACTGTAATGGTCTTCCGCTGCGGACACTGTCGGTCATTAAATTGACGTCGAAAACACCTTTGAACGGCTATAATGGAATTATATTCAATAAATTTTTCGACACAAAAAATGCGATGTTCTGTTAACCAACGCGGCATTTTGACAACTGTCAACAATTTTAATAAACTCTCCAAAGCCTACTTTTCCAAATAAAAATATCGCCATAGTGAATACTCGATACATTTTTTTATATTAAAGAAACAAAATAGGTAATACATTTTGCCGGACCCTTATAAATATATTAACGTCCTTAAATTGATCAAAAAATCTAATATTATTTAATTTAACGATTTGCTTATAAAGCACGTAAGGTTAACCCAAAACAACTAAAATAATAATTAATAAAATCATTTTAAAAACATTATTTAGTAATGGCTACTACAGACTATCGATATATGCGCTATAATACCATAATGAACAGAGTAGTTCGAGCAAGGAACGTACATATCCTTAAGATGAAAAACGAGCAACCGATTATATTACACGAAGGCTATAATGGCGTAATAGAGTCGATTAAAGCGATCTACTTTATCGGCCGATTGAAATCAGTCTCCTGGTAGCCGTTTTGCCGCCTCATCGCCGACTTCGATGAAATGGTCACGTTGTTCGTGACCCGCTCTTTGTAAATTTCTTTAGGATATGGCCATTATGATAGTTTTAACTAATTTGGTATTCAAAGGGATTTAAACTTACACATAATTTTAGATATACTCAATACTACTAAATCAATATTTATTATATTAATTATTTTTATTTTTTGTTTCAGAAGCAATATTTGGAAGAAAATTTGTAATTAATAGGACTACATATTCAATAAACGCTTAACTATTGGGTAAGTATAATATATTTACATGTAAAATATTTAATCATTTTATATGTTCATTATTATTTTATGTCAGAGAAGTGGTGTCCAAATAAAGAAAATAGAATGACATTTTATTTTAATATTAAAGATAAAAAGAGAATTTTTGTCTCCTTTGAGCACTATTACCAGCATTTACGTCAATTAGCTTTACAGAAAATAATTAAAGTTACAACTGGCGACGGCGGGACTAATTAAAAACTGGGGTTATTTATACGCCGTTTTATTAATTTAAGTTAGTGCTCCAACGATACTATACCATATATCTTAAGGAAGTTCAAGCAGCTAATTAGTTTTCTTTTAAAGAAACTTGGGTAATAGATTACAAAAAAAATATATCTACACGCATTCTTTACTAAAATAATTTAAGTCATATCACTTTAAAGTTCCTAACGAGTACTTAATAACTCTAGAATATTAAGTCAATACCTTCACCTACTATAAAATGGCAGTACTATAAAAATCACCTAAATGCATGATTTGGATGGCCATATTTCCGAAAGTTATAAAGTTAAATGTGCATAATGTGGTATTTTCTGAAAGCTTTTTAAAGATCTTTTTATTGGTGATACTGATAATAATAAACAGAATAGAATAAAATGTACTTATTTTTTAATGTATCACCTTTTACCCACCATTTAATTACATATAAAAAGATATTTAAAAAAGATTTTAGAAAATAACACATTATGTACATCTAACCCTATTAGTTTCGGAAATATATAAATGTAGTGTTTTTTCTTTTTTGTTGCATCGCAGGTTTTAATTGTGACTGATAATCGTGGATATTGATAAAGTGTATCGCCACGTATAAGTCAAGTCCTGCAAATTTTTTAGTAAATGTAACATACCCAAAGCATTATTAAATAAAAATTCAAATAATGAGTTGCTGTGCGCTCGTATCCCTGTTGTGTGGCAAAGTTGCCAAATGTTTTGCAAAATTTATTTATCTCCAACTTAATTTTCTCGAAAACGATTAATTTTTGGACATAATTTATTATGAACTTTTTGCTTAGAATAATGCTAGAAATCACCTCTTAAAGTTACAAACATTATTGCCTAATATCCTGTATAATAACTATACAATGAGAGAAATTTAACCCGCCGAGATAGGTTAATATGCAACTATTAAAAACCCACAACAAACGACATAAACTTGTAATTAAGGATATACAGACTCCTTTTAAATCAAAGCTAAAATAAACATGCAATCAAACACACAATGCAACCAACGTAAAGGAAATCGAGTGAAACCAAAACCCATTATTTTATTAGGCTTGCTCCAATTAATTGCAGGCTTTTAACTCAGTCGGTTCGTTTCTCTCTCCTCGATGTTCGCAAACCGAAAAATTCAATTAGCGAATTGTAATTCGAAAAGAGATAATAATCAAAGGTTGATTTTATCGGTAATTATTTAGGAGACCTTATCTCTAATTTAAGCGATACCCGCGAATAATTCGAAGAAGTGAATTTAAATTTGCCCTGTCGTCTATACCATTACGTGGGGTTAGTGATATGGGCTTTAGTAATTATAACTCAATAAACGCGTAATTCGGTATAGATTAAGTTGATGGTATTTAAGTATGTTTTTAATAATTTTATATATTTGAATGGCTTATTTACCTTTTGATAATAGTTCATTTAGTTTAATATTGTCCTTAGATCTATATTTTTATATTTTTCGAATTAGAATTTACCAATCAAGCGTTAAGTTTACCGGTCATTAAGGAGACCTTAGCTTGTCATTATTATTTTGTCTTTTGGTTTTATAGTCCAAGAGCCCGTTAGCGGCGGACCTTAGTTATTTTGTAAAAGCTCAAAGTTTGTTAGTGCATGCTCCCAACATATAGGTAGAAGCGATGGTAGACTATGAAGTTTGACTCATAGTGAGCTTTGGCAGGCAGTAAATAAGTAGTTTCAAAAATAATATTGATTTAAGAAAAAGCAGCGGCGTACGCTGCCTTAGTCCAAAACTGGATGGTTTCAGAGATACAGGGTGTCAAAAATGTATTCTGGATTTAGTTTTTTATAAGTAGTTTAATTGATAATAGGTGTATTGTCACACTATTCGGCATGGGGAGGTTTTCAGAGACAAGAAATTACAATCTGCCATTAATTTTGTTGTAAACTTTAGAGGGTCACCGGGGTATCTTGCACAAATTAATAACAAAGATAACTTTTTGAGTCACCCTGTACGTAACTTTTAAATAAACATACCTATTTTATAACATATTTACATTAAAGGTACACTTAGTAAAAGTTGATTTAAGCAGTCGTTTTTGAGATATCTGGGTTAAAAAACAATTTCCTGTATGGTCAGGTCAAAGCCATACAGTATACAGTGTGATTCAGAATAAGTTGCTAACCTTTAAAAGTGTGAATCCTTAGGTGGTTGAGAAAAAGTGTGGTATAGTTAAAAAAATAATGTTTTTACTACTCTGTACCATAATAGTTAAGCCATTTAGGACATAGATTTATTTAAACTTTTTCTTAAAATCACCTAAGAATTCACACTTTTTAGGATTAGCAACTTATTCTGAAACACCCTGTATAGCTTAAACCTGGTCATACAAGAATGGATTCTATTAGGCCCAGATATCTCAAAAACGGCTGCCTTAATTAACTTTTTACCAAATGTACCTTTTTTATGTAAAATATGTTAAAAAATAGGAATTTTTATCTAAAGTTACGTACAGTGTGATTCAAAAAGGTATTTCATTTTTACTTTGTGCTTAGATACCGCAGGTGGCGCCCTCTAGAGTTCACAACAAAATTAATGGCAGATTCTAATTTCTCATCTTTTAAAACCCCTTTTGCCAAGATAATGTAAGAAAACACCTTTTACATATTTACAAAACGATTTATAAAACACTTGTATCTCTAAAGCCATTTACTTTTGGACAGAGGTAAGATGAGTTAAATCGTCATATTTTAGAGCCAGGAATTTGTGGTGATTATTTATTCCTCACCTTTCAGAGACATACTGTATAAAGAGTACATAAAATTAATTTAAAAATAAATAAAAATATTTATGAAGTTATGCGTCCTTGAAGTGAAGGGAGAAGAAAAGCCATGTCTTCGTAGCCATAATTTCTACCCTTGTGGTAATTTGAAAAATAAAAATGACAGATTCTTGATTAATACAAATGTAATTATCGCATAAACCAACAAACCTAAAAAATGTTTTGCCCTAAAATGACGGTTACTTAAAAATTAAGGTCAAAGGGGACTAAGTGAGCTACTTGTATTTTATATTACTTATATTAATCCTTTTTTTTGTATTTGTAAGATGGTCGACTCTGGTTCTCCACGCCTCTATTTTCCCTTTAAATTGAGTAGGTACCTAACACTACAAAAGTAACGGTATCTTTTATACATACATTAACATGTCAATATTAAATTATTAAAATGTCAATATTAATTTATAATAATAACAATTAATTTTTTGTCTGTACTATCTACACAGTAAGACAGGACGTAAAAAGTACCTTTTGATGACTTGATGACTGAATGATTGTATGTTCGCAGTGCACGTAACTGGAAAAGTAATCATTAAATTCTCTACTCTTGGTACTCTTAAGGTATGTTTTTCTGCAAAAATAATTGTTACCATGTTGCTAAACACTAAGGTATTATCACAAATTTCTAGGAACATTATTTTGCTAAATGCCATCCATGCAAAATTACTTACGGTGAAATAATTAAAGTCCATGTATGGAGAATTTCTTAAATCGAATTGTATGCAGTAAATGTTCGTTCTACTCCATAAACAAGTACAGGGTGGCACAAAATGATCTTTATGATGTAAACGTTTTACAACTTGTTTATACAGTTTGTCTACGTAAGTTGGCGTCATTTCGGAAAGTTTAAACAAAATATTATTTGGCTTTTCTTCAGAATAAAATTAAAAGGTTTATTTAACATTTTATGAAAATTAAAACTTTTATACATTATGTAGAACTATTCTGCTCTTACACAATATAATAAAAGTTATTATTACTTTAAAAGAAATAAAATAATGAACTATTTAATATTAAGTTATTTACAATACAAAGGTTTCAATCTATATTATACTATATTTTTACGGAAAAGTGGGTTAAAACATAGGTTATTAGAGGTATTTCTTGTTGTTGCTACTAAAAAGCAAACCAAATTATAATGTCCATATTACTACCTTACAATCATTTATTATAAAAGACAAAACTTTCTCGGCATGATAAATAATAAAAATATTTTTTATTAATAGAAAAGTTTTAAAAAGCTTGGAAACTACACCCTTTGATCACGCTATTCACTGCATAATATGATACATAGTTTGCTATGCAGCCTATAATTTTCCAACCAATATCGAATCTTCATACGATTAAATCAATAATGGACAAGTTATCCACTGAAGGGCGGAGTTTATCCTGCTTTTTCCCTTTAAATCGTTTGTCATCAAAATACATTATCCATACGCCCCCGTATGGATTCACCAAGTTGCCATTACTTCTCCTATTTATACCAGGTTTATTCAAATAAAATGTGTCCTTTGGTATGATAATATAAATCAAAATTAAATATTTTAATAAATTGAAAAACTCTGGTCAGTGTGGTTTTTTCAATATTAAGGCAATATTATAAAAATGTCAGAAATCATGAAAAATTGTTTTATACAATGTGTTCACGGATGAACTTAACTATACCATTTTTTTATTTAAAAAAAGTTATTATCTACGAAGAATTTTTCCTAATTCAAAGTGCAAATAGCTGTCAATAAAAATCAACTCATGATATACTGTGTGGTTCAAAATAGCAAAAAAGTTATTTAAAAATATAAAATAAACAGAAAAATGTCCATTTCAAGAGTTCAATATTGTTTTTCTTATTGCTAATGATTACTGCGAAGTTGAGTGTAAACTAAATATTTTTTTCTTTTATTTAATAATTTATTTTCTTTTATGTGCAAACATTATCAGGTTAGGTTAAAGTTTATTTGAGTATTTACACAGAAGGTAAAGATTTGTTCAGCAAAATTAAAATTTAAATTACCATAATCTATTTAAATAGGTTGTTACAATAATATAATTTACCCATTTTTTCTTTATTTGCTAATTTACCATCTTAATATTTTAGTTTTTCCTGTATGTCAAAGATAAAGATAAGTGGTAAAAAATATATTTTTTCATTTATTTATTTCTTGAAAGTTAACATACATTTTCCGTAGAAACCATAACCCGTGAGAAAACAAATTATTAAACACTTTCAAAAATATTTTAAATTATTAAAATTGTTTTTAAATTGTGCCCTCTCTTGCCAATTATTAAAGTTGTAATGCTCAATAAAAAAACTGACAATTAATTTTTTAAGCTCCCATGCATTAACTATAAATTTTAATTAAAAATTTAATTCTTCACAACATTAACTTATACAATTTTAACCTATTTTTAAAAATAAAAGTAGTTAGCTCCTGGGCATTTTTCATATTTTTAGTTATAACTCGCCCTGTATAATACCAGTTGATGTAAAATTTTGTTATTAGTTTTTGACCATGCGACCATTTATTCCAAAATTTCTTTTAACCCTTTATAGGTCTTGGGATAATAATTTTCCACCATAATGTTTTAGAAGAACCAGTGGCTATAAGTATACCCACTTATCCCCACCAGATCAAGCAAGTCATAACTAATAATAGTCGAGTTTTGGCAAGTTTCAGTCTCTATTGGCAAGACAAGAATTTAAGTTTTATGTCGTTTGGTGGGAATATATTCTTCCAAGGAACGTTAAGAGACCTAAAAGAAAAAAAAAAAAGTAGCATTTTTAGAGTGTATAGAGTTTTGTGTAAATGTAGTGTTTTCTTCTATTTTTGTTATACTTTTTCGATTAAACGTATTCCAAAAATCATTGTTTATTTTATATCATATACGAGTAAATAAATTTTAATAGCGTAATATTATACTCTAAAATTTCATGTAATTGCTTAATATTTTGAAATATTTTGCCTTATATGTCACGTGGAGCTCTGTTAAAGGTACACACATGATCCTTATAATCTGCAGAAGACCCCACCCAAATATAAATCCATTATTAAGAAAAAAATTGTTTGCCCTATAAACGGTTAAAATTCAAAAACTGTTGGTTCATCTGTCCTCTTGTAACACCTATACTGGGACACAGCGGACACACTGTATATTGGTTAGTCCTTTTTATTGTATAATATATGTATAATGTTCCAAAGCTTTATATAATTAATTAAATCAATATTTTTAGTATTTTAATTTAAAAAATAATGCTTAAACTTTAGATAAAATGAATAAGAAAAATTATTGTACACTATATTTTTGATTAAACCCTATATATTTTCGATCTAAAATTGTAATGCTGAAGGATTTATCAAGGGGGTGCAAATTGTAAAATGTCAAATTTTAGGGTAGTTGCAATCGACCACCCCCTTTCTATATATGCTGTCGTCGGCTTTGACTGGTTGTTTAGGATCACGTCACCCTTAATCAAATACAGTGAGGGTTAAAGTTTTAGGTTGCGAATAGATGCGAAATCAGCGTGTGCCGATGTTTTCGGTAATTTTATGGGGTTTTGCGGATTTGTTTGGATTTTCTTGACAAAGAAATATTACACTTGTTAAATAACTTTAAATTAGCTCTTTGTATGGGCCAAATGAGTATCTAAAGTATGAGGTTAAATATACAATATATTTACTACTATACAGGGTGTCCCAACTTTATTTATTCACGAATCAACTTCGTCTCAGTACAACATATAAAAATAAACCCAAAATAGAAAATGTTAATTCGAAAACACTCTTTTATTGACAGTACTAGTTATTAGACAAGGTGTTTCGAAAACATAATTTTCATTGTCAAGTAGGCTTTTTTTATTGAAACACACTGTATGTTTTAACAAATTTTGATTTTCTATTAAACTCTACATCAAAAATAAATAGCACACTATAAGTCAATTATTGTTGGTTTTTGATCAGCAGTATGCTAATATACTCATTAGGAATTAGAAATGAAGAAAGAAAATAATATTTTGGTTCTAATTATTTCTAAATAATTCTTTCACTGTCAGAATGACAAATATTGTAATAACATGTAATTAAATACCTTTTTTGTAAAAGCTTTTAATAGGTATGTCAGCATTTTAGTTTATTTTATTCACTAAATTTCACTAAGAAACAGCAATACGTTAATTATGGCTGGATTTATTGGGTTAAGTAATAAGTAAATACGTATCTAAAATAAACTAAAGAGCTGACTTACCTATTAGTAGCTCTTAAAATGCAAGGCAATAAATGACATATAATGATATTATTTGTCACCCTGACAGTGGCAAAATTATTTTTATTTTTTTAACCAAAATGATATTTTCTTTCTTTACTTTTAATTGTTTATGAGTATATCAGCATACTGTTGATATCTTAAAACCAGCAATAATTGACGTATACTAAGTTTTACATTTTTAATGTAGGATTTAATACAGAGTCAAAATTTGTTGAAATATATAGGGTGTTCCATATAAAAACTCTACTTGACAATAAAAATTCTGTTTTTGAGATATCCTGAATATGGACAAGTACTGTCAAAAAAGGGTGTGTTCAAATAAACCTATTTTATCTCAAAGATTATTTTTGTATCTTGTACACGGGCAAAGTTATTTCGTGTATAAATAGAAATGGAGCACCCGTATACCTATGTTGAAATTCCTTTACATCTTTAAAAACAAAATACTAATTAAAAACTTAAATGTTTATAATTTAGAAAAATAACTTTCTAAAAATACAAATTGCTGTTCTTAATCTGACAAAATAATTTTAAATTATAGAAACTAATTTTAAATTTCCATATTAGTTTTTTTGGGTAACTTATTTGAATTTGGAATAAATGTATAAAAATATTTTTATTAAATTTTAAACACAATTTTACTAAAGGATAGGACTCTAATATAACTCAGCTAAAAACTTTTCTTTTTTTATAATATATGCCCATTTATAATTGCTACTCTGGATATTAAATTATTTCCATTTAAATGAAAATATAAAGGTTCCATTAAAAATAAAATATTTGTGGTACTGCTCACTTACTTGCTTTACGAATTTTTAGTTTAATTGCTGAAGAAATTTGTATAAGCCAAAACATGCAACTACTAAGTATCTATTCAAGTTTTGTTGCATTATTTATAAGTAAAAATATATCTATATCTTTATTAACGTCAGTAAAATGTTTTTGAGAGGGACCCATTATAGGACGCGTTGCTTTCATTTAACAAGACATAATATTTTAGCGGGGTAAAAGCCTACAATAAATATTTTGAAACAACTACAAAAAAACATTACCATTCATACTTTTTCTCCCTCTCTTAAATATTCAAATATATGCTTTCTTATATCTATTTCGCTACCCCTCTTATCCATTTTTTCTAAATCCTCCCCTTTGCCTGCATATATTACTTATCACTGATTTTTATTTCAGCAGTAACTTCTAAACATCTAGCTTGACACATTAAAATGAATTGAAAACGTAAGTGGGATGAAAATTTTTTCGCATTTATTGATTGTGTAATAAATAAAAGTATTTCCTTTGTAGAAACTTATTTTAAAAAGAAATTTTGCAGTTGTTTAAAATAAAAACAGTATTATATTCGTTAAACAAAGAAAATTATATTTGTTTAAGTTGCGCATCACAGTAGATATTTTAATGTACCATGCTATACAAATAGTACCTAAAATGTTATTTTGTATTAAAATCTAAAACCTAATTTTATTTGATAATAATCATTAAAAAAAACCAAACCGACTTTAAAATATATAAAGTAACTAAAATTTTAAAAATAATGGATAGAAAACAAATAAAAACATGGAGTCGGGTAATAACATGTGCGCTTAAGTATCTACTAAATGTTAACAACTAAACAAAGCCATTCTTTATATACTTTAGTACCAAATGATATTACCACACTTCCAGTTTTTAGCTTATTTTTATTCATTATTTTTAAATTTATATAGTTACGTTATTTATTTTAAGGTAGGTTTGGTTTTTTTTCATTATAAATTTTTTTCATTTTAGTTTATTAGTATAGATCGGTCCACATTTATTTCATTCTGAAAGCAATACCGCCAAGTACACAAAAAATTATAAAGTAAACAAACCTTTTCGAAGGCACATAGCGCTGACAGAGCCTAAATTCCTATTTTTAGATAAATAAAAAAACCCTACTTAAACACGTGTCACGGACTTAAAAACATCCCCTTATTTCGCCTCTGTCTTGCCATAAAACCGGTGGCACGTGACGTAGAACTAGAAACTCGTCGGGTTAGATATTATTGAAAAAAAAGTCCAGCACCTTTTTGTCTTACGATCCTAACTTGGTTTTGTTATGAGACCACTGCGCTAGTTTACTCTTCCGAATAAAAAAATAATTTTGAAAATCGGCTCAACAATTCGACGGAGTAATCGGTGTATATATATTTAAAAAAAATAGATGTAGAACATATTTTTTGAAGTCTGTTAGAAAATTAGTTTTTTAGCCCAAAATTTTCAAAACATATCCATAAGCAAACTCTTCCCCCAACTTGACAGTATAGCATTCTCAAGATATTTTAACGATAAAAAGGTTTAATATTCTTGTTTATGACGTACATCGTATTTATTTTTTGGTCCCCTGAACACATCTGTTGACATACTACATGTTACTTTACTAGGGATCTAGTTTTTTATTTTTCCCACATGTTACTGAAAATCACGTGTTTAAATGACATGTAATATAAATATTTAGAAAAAGAGGGAGTTTTGTTGAAGCCCATAAAATAAGCACTTAGGAATTTTTAGGAATACGATTCTTCAAATAGTGGGCTAGTTATTAGATTTAAAGGTTTTAAAAAATATTTATTGTAGTTTCGACCTGCATTCTAAACAAATCATTTTATGCTTGTGAGGAGCAGAGTTGAGTCGTATTCGAATACTCAGTATTCTGAATAGTATTCAGAATACATTTTGCCGGTATTCGAATTGTATTCGAATACGTTTGGTATTCGGGATTCGGTAGAATACTTTTTGGTTAGTATTCGGGATTCTGTATTCGAATATTTTTTTGAGTACTCGAATACCGGCGTTTCGAGTATTCGAATACTGGAATGTGTAAGCAGTATTCGAATACCAAAATTGTCATCAGCAGAATACGATAAGGAAACAAAAAGTAGGGAAAAGTGAGGTGAGGACCTTTTTTTTCTTTTTCTAGTATTCGAATCTTTTTTTTCCAGTATTCGATTAGCGATTTCCGGGTGTTCGTGAATACCGAGTATTCGAATACTTTTTTCTTCAAGTATTCAAATATTTGGTATTCAAATACTTTCTTTTTCCGGTATTCGGTTTCGAATACCCATTTTCAGTATTCGACCCAACTCTGATGTGGAAGTATACCAAGTTTGTTTTATCAGGAACTTGATTTTTTTCATAGATGGATTTTACATATCTTTGTTACATTAAAAAAATTAACTTAACTTTAAAGGTTTTTAAAGAGTTAGTTCCCCTTTTCATGTATATTTTTCGCAAAAGCTTCATAACATCTAAAAATTTGGCGTTATTTAAGGGTAAACGTACATGTTTAAATATACATGAAAAAGAGTACTAAGCACAATAGGTAATTGGTTTTTGTTGTAACAGTTTAAATTAGGCTAATTTATGCATATGTATATAATTATTGAAGTGGTGAAATAAATTGCAGATGAACTAGTCATAAAATGTTTTATATTTCATTTAACTTGTCCTAATCTAAATAGGTGGCTGCAGTTTTAATTTAAGCAATTAGCCATACCTAAGGCACTGTCTAAACTATTATACAGTAAAGACAATATACAGGCTGTAATTTAATTTATGGCTAAAAATATAGAGGATGATTCTTAAGCACATTTAAAAAAAACTTCATATGATTATATGTCCTAATTATTTTAACTTTTAAGCCACAGGGTGTTAAAGTTTTTAGAAAAATATCGTTTTTTTACCATAAGTTTAAAACTTTTTTAGGATATTTTTATAAATTTTATCATGCACCTACTAAGCACCAATAGGCTTTTTTTATGTGTTTTTTTAAATTATTTCTACTAGTGGCGTCCGTACGGGATGTACACTGGAAATTTTTCAAAAAAATGCGGTACGCCATTGCTTTTTAAAAAACAAAAATTATTTTTTAAATTCCCATTTATTTCACAATAAATTGTACCTCTTGACCTTTCTTTGTCGGATACACCGTTGTTGCGTAAAAAAAAATAAAAATCGTTTTTGATGCATTTTTGGTATAGCAAAATTATTCTAAAACAGTAGGCTGATACCCTATTTTTGTTTTTTTTTTATGCGAAATCGAAAAATACCAAGAGGTTAAATTTGTTGCAAAATAAATGGGGATTTAAAACATTATTTCAATTTAGGAAAAAAGCAATGGCGTTTCATTTTTATTTTTTAAAATTTCCAGTATTCATCCCATACGGACGCCACTGGTAAAAATATTTAAAATCTTCTATGTTAAAAAAATCTTATTGGTGCTTAGTGGGTTTTTGCAAAAAATTTCAGAAAAATATCTTCAACAGTTTTAAAGTTATGATAAAAAAACGATTTTTAACTACGCTTTTTATTAACTTGAGTTGTAATCTATCCATCTGTCTATCTATGTAACGGAATTTTTAGGCCTAATTTAACCAACTTCCAGCTATTCGATTTCTTTGAAACTTTGCACGTGTCAGGACCGATGAAGATGCAATAATTTAAAAACAGTATCTTGTTATCTCTTTTTGAATCGCCAGGAAAAAAATTCCATTATATTATAAAAACAACACCCTAGGATGCCATCTGTTGGCAACATTTCAAACTTTGCTATTAAATGAAGAAATTTTTTAGTTTTTTACACAATTTGGTTAGTTGCACCATTGGTGTTCAATTTTTATGAACAATAAAAATATAGGGTTAGTTGCACCAGAGTAGCAGAAACTAAAAAATGAAAAATAATTAATAGTTTAAAAAAACTAAAAAACACGCTTTTATATGCAACCGAACTAAGAATTAGAAAATAATTTTTCATTAAAAAAAATATTGTCATTTCATAGTAAAAAAGCGTGGGGTGATAAAATATATTAAATGTTATAATTATTATATTTGCAAATATCCTATGATGGAAAAGTTATGAAAAAATAGTAAAACAATGCACCTCACGCTTTTTACTATGGAAATGACAATATTTTTTTAATGAAAAATTATTTTCTAATTTTTAGTTCGGTTGCATATAAAAGCGTGTTTTAGTTTTTTTAAACTGTAATTATTTCCTTAAAACTTTAACACCCTGTAGCTTAAAAGTTATGAGGTTTTAAGACAAAGGTTTATATGAACTTTTCTTTCTAAAATTAGCTAAGTCGTGTGTGGCAGCTGCTTTTGCTTAAAAAAAAGGATTCACGTAGATAAATTTGTTTTGTTTTGTACAGGGCTTCAAAAACTACAAAATGTTAAAGGATCAGAAAAAACTGGCTTTAGTTTTAATGAATTAACAAAATGTCTATATGACATCTTAAGAATTGAATAAAGATTCCATATCTGAAATTTCACATAAAATAAATATATTTTCCTATTTTTTTTTTAATTCATGTTTTACACCTTTTTACTTAATCTTTACATTTTGTATTAAAATATATGTTTAAAAATTTAAAACTGAATAAATTGTTTATTAAAACCAGAAAAATTACGTAAAAAGGGTGTAAAACATAAATAAATAAAAATAATAACGATCCCGAAAAAAATGGTTATTTTATGAATTATGAATATTTCATATATGGGATCCTTATTTATTTCTAAAACTTTTTATTTGACATTAAAAACATTTTCTCCTTTGTTCATTTTCACAGTTTCGTATTTTTGAGCCTCTGCACAAAACAAACCAAATTTCTCAACGTGAATCTTGTTTAGAAAGCAAAATCCATCCGTGAACATACTGTATATTGAGAACGCAGTTTGGAAACATGATCACCTATAAGGTGAAGACATTAAATAAGTTTTAACTTTAAACATTACCATCTATTAGATTTTTTTGTCTTTTAACAGGAACCTTATCGATAAATTATTCATATTTTATTTTAAATGATATTCTTTTATTATGAACAGCTTCTACGCGATTTAATATTTAATCATAATAATGCAAATTAATAAAATAATCCAGAGGCAAAAAATACTAAAAACCTTTTTATCATAATAATTATCATCATTTTTCCAACAGTCATTAAATTAAAAAAATATCACGCAGTAAATTATTTAAATTAGCACACGATGAGTCAAGCTAAAAGAACATTAGTCACCACACACCTATTTGATATTGCAAAAATTAGCATTTTTACATGTTTAACATTCAATTCAGATGCAACATTTATTATATGCTAATTTTTTCATTAGCAAATTTTTCACATTACTAATTGCAGCGCGTGTTGAAAAATTAATTTTACTTCCGCTAATGCAACTAGCAACCCTAATTTTAATGTCAATATACAGAGTGTCTTCGGTAGTTCTTACCAAATGGAAAACTTTTTATTTATTAACTTTACGAAAAATGAGTAAAAGTTCTGCTTGAGGACAAAATATATTTTCACAAACATATTTTTATGTTAGATATACAGCTAAAAACCACCTGTTTTCAAATCATTAAATGGTAATTTGGTAAGAACTTCCGTAGACACGCTGTAAATTGTGTAAATGTAGTTGTTTATTAAGGTGTTGAAAAATACCTAATTTTTCAATTCAATAGCAGTCACCTTCGAAGGACCAAAAAAGCATGGAACCCACAGTTTAAAAACGAAAGGAAGCCCAAAGATCAAGATGTGATGGGAAAAAAGAAAGACAAATGGAAAATTTTTAACGATAGACCACTAGCGAGGTATAGAGTTCCTACGTGACTTTTATATTGTAGGAACTTCATACCGTGCTCTTGGATTTGTCGATTATCAGCGATTCGGAGAAGCTAGCAGACGATATACCGCAGACTAGTAAAATATAATTTAACAAATTTTGTTTGTTTATATAATGTTAGATTATTAAATTATTTATTAATTATATTATTAGTAAGAACAATCATTAAAAGCTTTTTGTTAATTACAAATGTTGTGACTCTCGTCACGTAAAGGTAAAAATTGATTTTGTTGCCTATTTAAAACAAACAAAAAAAGTGCAGGCAAGGTTAAATCAAAATAATATTTTGTAAAGCTATAACGACATTATTAACTCATGTTTAAAATTATTAATTGGTTTAAATATTAATCGAATTATTGCGAATTATACACATATGAAAACAGTTTACTTGTGCTTAATTGGGTTGGTAATTACGTCATTAGTCATGTGGGTTACATCAAAGTTATTACCAAAAGATTGTGGTTTTCACTATTCACAGAAACTTTTTTATAATGGACAGATAATCAAAGGTTGCACTGGGTTCAAAATAATTTGTAAATATGTTGCTATAAATAAATGGAAGTTATTATCAGATTATTAAGGAAAACACTTTTATTGTTCAACATTTCTGTCACTTAAATCCAATTATAAATGTGGCTATAGAGTGTTTTTTTATTCTGATGGTTAATTATAATATTTATTTTAAATTTTTGTTAAAGTATTTTATTCCATCTATACCATCAAGAAAGTTTTGGGCAAAAAAATTCCAATATTTGTTGAAACATAAGAAATTTAAAAATAAAGCAGGATAAAGCTCTTTTAAAGCAATCCGTGACTATTGTCAATTCAAATTAAAGATCAGTACTGTTGCAATTCGGTCAATCAGCTAATAAAAATGGGTATCTAGATCAAAAGTGTCAAAATTATTTACCATATTTACAAAAATATACGATTTTGGGTGCATCGACTAAAAGCAAAAGCACTGTTAAAAACAATGCTTTAATTTCAGACCAAAATATTAGGCACCTCAGTCTAAAAACCGAATTAAAGCAAAAAGAATTACCAGCTAACGTTCCGCGTAAATTTATATAAAGTGACAAAATGTAAGTTCTAAAATATTTACACTTATACTGCGGGCATAACAAATCCGCCCTTGCACCTTTTGCTTCATGGCAGAATTGTTTACAAAATCTATGATGACAACCATCAAAACACTTAAGACCAAATGTAGACTAATTTTTCTTGTATTTTTATTGCGTTCATTTAATAAATTAAAATAAATGATTTAAAAACACGATATTAACTGCCACAACAACAAGAAAAACTTTACTATGAATTGTCATAGAACTTTTAACTAACGTCTAGCGCCTACCGTAGCATTGATCCAGAATCGCAACACGACTGTTATAATATGCAGAAAGAAGCGAAAATATTTGGTTTTTGTGTAAATTAAGGTTAATTTTTAACGAAAATTAACGTTACCTAACTAAAACCAACTGGAACGTCGACTAAACATTATTTTAGAGTTCGTAATCAGCCCCCAAAAACTCCGAATGCCACAAATTATCAACTCGGCAACATTTGGGATCAATGCTCAGGTAGGCGCTAGACGTAAATGGACTCACTAGTTAGAAATTATACCGATGAGGACTTTTTAACAACGTTGCAAGCTTAATTTTAGTTATCAATACTATTAATGGTCAAGCTCTTCAACGGGTAAACAAAATTAAGGATCTGGGAGTTTTATATGACAGCTATTTGTCGTGTTTGTTGTCTCTGCTTCATTGTTCGCCCCATATTGAAGTATGCAGGCTCTATTTGGTCCCCTATTTACAGAATACATTTACAAGATTTGGGGATTTTGGAGCGTATTCAGAACAATTTTTTACGAACGTTTTTTAAGTTGGGAATACTTTTAAATAATTATCATTGTAATTTTAAAGCAGATATAAAAACATTACAGATACATAGCTTAGAAGATAGAAGACTTTTTATGAAATCTGCTTTTTGTTTAAGCTTATAAACGGTTTTATCTGCTATGCAAATTCAAAATTTTGAAGGATGTGGTAAAATACCTTGTTTTACCCTTCTTCAACTTCATGAAACTAATTACGGCATGCATGATCCAATATCAAGAATACAGCGTAATTTTGACCGTTAGATCTTTATATACAGGATGGGCCAAATTAAACTTGCACAATTTTTAACTAATTATAACTTTTTATCTGTTGTGCCTATCTTTTTTTTTTTATTTTTAAAGAGCTAATAGGTAGATACCTATGTTTTCTCTAGGTTTGAAAATTTTGGTCAAATAGAATTAGACAGGACTGGACTTACGGGACTTTTGGAAAATGATTCGGTAAAAGCAAATCTGTTAACAATTTTAGGATTTAGGAATTATAATTACTTTTGATAAATAATGCTCCCCATAAAGCATGCATTTCTCTCGATTAAAAAAAAACTTTATTTTGTATTCTTTGTAAATAAAAAATGTGAGGTTACCATGGTTACTGACTTGGATGCTGACTTAACAGAAAATTTATTAAAAATAAACGTATTAGCCTATTTTTTTTGCAACGAAATCTAATGCATCATTTGGAAAAAGTCCCGTAAGCCCAGTCCTGTTTAAATCCATTTGACCAAAATTAGTAAACCTAGAAAAACATATCTTCCTATTAGCCCCTTAAAAATTAATAGATTGGCGTAACAGATAAAACGTTATTATTAGTAAAAAAGTGTGCAAGTTTAATTTGGCCCACATCCACATACATGGATTATTGAATATATTTAGTATAGTAATCATCTTAATAGACCGTTGTAATTCTGTGCAGAAAACTAAAGAAGACATCTGGTTTTCTGATTTTTTGTGTCTCATAGCTACATGTTAGTATTGTAGTGCTCAATATTTTTAGTTGATAAATTAATAATTATATTCGTACCAAAATAAGTTAGTTAGCTGTCTTTTAGAGACGGTTAAATTATACAAATATTGTAAATCGTGACAACCGTTAAATAAATAAATACAATAAAAACGTCCAATAAATAAGAATTATAAGAAGGGTTTAAAAATATTGCCACAATATTTTGTAAAAGACTCGTCAAAATAAGTTTACTCTTAGTTATGAATCATTTTAACAGTTAGCAAGCAAAAGTGTTTAATACTGTTATCCTAATTTTCAAACTTCGTAACTCAAAAATTGAAATTAATTATAATTGATCTCTTTCACCATCTACTAACTTGACAATGAACGATCGTTACGCAGAAATCTCATACTTTCAGTCAAAATATTATACAGTTCCGAACTAGGGTATGAAACTTAAGGGGAGTAATTTCTTATGTGTTTTTATGAGAAAAGAGCTCTTATAATCCCATATCTGAACTTGCTGCATTTCAAAGATACAGGACGTAAAAGTTTTAAAAAAATAATTTTTTTTTAAAATTTTAAAAACCTTTTAACAAATTTAGATAAAATTGGTACACTTTCTTAAAATAATAAGGCGCTTATAAAGTTTTATCTAAATTAAGAATTTTGGACAAGACATTGTTTTTAAAATCTTAAAGCAATTATTCTTTATTTACACACACTCAAATAACTTTAAAATGTTTGCTTTATTACAATTTAAACAGTCACTTTTGTAAAACTTAATTTATTGCTTCTTGTCATGATGTACGTTGTTCTAATATTTGGCCATTTTTTCTAAAATTAAATCATAAAAATTAAACCCAATTTATTGACTACACAAATAGGTGTCTTTTAAAGGCTATACTTGGATTAAAAAAATAACCTCAAACCTTTTGAGACACCCAGTACAATGGCAACTTTAATTTTTATCTCTACTTAATTATTGTAATTTTTTGGTACACTCCGTATTACTTTAAAATTCATATTTTATTAACTAGCCTCAGAATGAGATTAAGAATAGGGATTATCATTATGCAAAGTGTGTCAAAAATTTTGAGGTTATTTTTTAAATTTAAATAATTATTGCCTTGACCATATTTTTTAGGCAATCCTGTAGCAATACCTTTATTTAAATACTATATATAATATAAAATACTTTTTATCTGCTAAACAGATGAGTGCAGGTCGCTTACTATTCAGATCTTAGACTAACATAGATAAAATAATATGACCTGTTCAACCATTAATTGACTTTTATTAACTTGGGTTGTAACTATCTATCTATGTAACGGAATCTTTGAGCCTAATTTTTACCAACTTCCAGCTATTCAATTTCTTTGAAACTTTGCACACGTATCAAGGACCGATGACAATGCAATAATTTAAAAACAGTATCCCGTTAAGTTCCAGCATTTTCCAGGAAAACCGGAAAAGTGAAAAATCGTACGTTCTGGCGGAGGCGCCAGATTAGACAATTGAATAATCGAACTTGACAACATTTGCCGACGGGTTGGGGACCGGGATAAGGTTGCAACACCTTAGTTAAACAAGCGTGCGTCCACCCATAGGACGCAACCCCTCGGCAAACGACAGGAAGACCGTGGGTTAACAAGAACCCCCGTTAAACGGGTACAAACCCCGTTACATGCAGACCAACCTGAAACTTGTTCGGAGTAGTTGCGTTCTGAAACCCCATGCAACAGTGAAGCTTTAAATGAAATGATTAGATTACGAAATAGTTCGTGAAACATTTCAATATCACATGACCGCAGAAAACTAATTGATATATCGAACTAAAAATGAAAAATCAAGAATTGTGTGCAAAAAAAGAAGGAGGAATACTGTGAACTGGTTAGTTCTGGTTAGTTTTCAATTTCTTTGAAACTTAGCACACGCATCAAGGACCGATGACAATGCAATAATTTAAAAACAGTATCCCGTTATCCTGATTTTAGGACCGCCATCGCCAGGATAAATAAATTCCTTAATAATCGTTTTTAATTATGGCGAATGCGCAAGGGCAATTGATGCATAACTTGCTGCGTTTTTTTTAATTGACTTTTTCAATTTTATAATAAAAGGTGTAAAATACATAGAAATACGGAGTTCTAAAAGGTGAAAATTATGTGGCCACTTTAGCTTTAAATCAAGAATGCATGGCGAAGAAATTTTTAGTGAATAAACTGGAGCATTTATTTTAAAAAACTAATTGATATATCGAACTAAAAATGAAAAATAAATAATAGTTTAAAAACTAAAAAACACGCTTTTATATGCAACCGAACTAAAAATTAGAAAATAATTTTTCATTACAAAGAGTTTGTCACTTCAGAGTAAAAAGCGTGGGGTGCATTTTACTATTTTTTCATAACTTTTCCCTCATAGATATTTGCAAATAGAATAATTATAACATTTAATATATTAAGCACCCCACGCTTTTACTCTGAAGTGACTGACAAACTCTTTGTAATGAAAAATTATTTTCTAATTTTTAGTTCGGTTGCATATAAAAGCGTGTTTTTAGTTTTTTAAACTATTAATTTTTATAAAATAGAACCATTCTTTGCCATACAAGACATTGTTTTTAAAGCCCAACGCAATTACTATTTATTTACACACACTCGCATAACTTTAAAATGTTTGCTTTATTACAACATAAACAGTCACTTTGTAGAACTTAATTTGTTGCTTTTTGTCATGCTGTACATTGTTTAAACATGGAGCCAATGGTTTTAAAACAATTAAACCGAATTTATTGACTACACAAATAGGTATGTATGTATAAACGGAATGTGCATGCACGTTAGTATGTTACATTTCAAAATTAAAAATAAACATTCATGTAGAGTTTACAAATTGACATGTTAGGTAGAAATGAGTGCATAGACTCATTTGTTGTAACTAGATAATTTAGTTCAGACATTTAAAGTGACTGTGTAAAGAATTTATTTGAATTTTAATATAAGTTTATTTATGTAATGCCCTGTTGGGGGCAATATACGATTTAGCTTTAGAAATTGTATTATAATTGTTTACAAGAAGTAGGAATAAAGTTAAAAACAACAAAAAAAGCATTAGAACTCGTGTGAAAAGCTTTAATAAGATAAAGTCTTATTAATTATAAAATTTAACCATTTACATTTGAACCGAAAAATCTACCTTTTTGTACGTATTTAAAACCTTTATATTTCTGCCAAACTGGCTCAAAGGTTCCAGCCCTAATACCTTAAATGAAATGTCATATAAGTACTTTTTAAGATTTTAGTTGTCTTGTAAAAAAGTAAAAACTTATATGTATTAGAGAGATAATTTTACGTAAAATCCAGTTGTGTAGTTGAATTTCGTTTTTATTATTTTTTCGAGTTATGAACCGAATATATGATTTTCTTATGGAACACCCTGTATATTTATTACTCAATAAACTATAAAAGATTGGATTTTTTGTTAAATTATATTACCTGAAAATTGTTTTTTATTTTCAGACACTAAATTGATGTTTTTAATTTGAAAATTGAATTTTTGCATAATGGGTCATGATATGGACTTTAAAGTCAAAGGATAAAGTTAGCACTAAGTTTCTAATTTGTTTACATTTTGCAGCAGAATCTGGATTTTAATTTTCTATTTTATTGTTTGTTTCTGCCCAGTCCCCCATTTACCCCTCGGCTCTGTTGATTTATTAATTTATTTACTCCACACTGGGAGATTTACAGAGTGCACTTGCACGTGCGCAGTTATCCAAATACTTAGGGTTTTTATAGTTAAAAAAGGTGTTGGTAACAGTGACAAAAATTGCAGTATTTTAATAAATATATAGTTTACAACACTGAAAGCATTACCTCAACAGAGACAGGACCACACTCGTCGTAAATTTTGGTGTTCCCGATTTTAAAATCACCTTCTCCCGTCGGCGCGGCGTCGGCCAGAATTATTTATTTTGGTGATCGTTTTTGTTTGGTTTCTGTGATTTTTTTTTTCTCAAGAGTTTTTATTTGTTTTGTAATTTGGCAAAAACAGAGGTAAATAATGATTCGTTGTATGGTGTTGTTGTGCAATAGCAAAGGCAAAGAAGCCTGAAATTTTCTACTTCGGATAAGTTTTTTTTTTTTAAATCTTGGTGACATCCCACGAAGGCATATGTCTAAATACCAGAAATTCGGGTTATTAGATGTTTTAACCCATTTTTCCCCATTTCGTCAACACTATCCAAGCACTAACGTCCTTATGCTTAATTAAATTTAAATCAAGGAATGCGCCCAGAAATGACAAAATGACAAAAACAGCGCAATATTTAACCCGGTTTACCAGTTTAAATATTTTTAAGAATCTGATTACAAGGTGCTTCATGAGGTGGTTCCACTCTATACCTTTTTTACCATTTAAGATAGAAAAATAAAATTTAATGGCATCGTTGTTTGACATTATTGTGGATTAATTGATCTATTTACTTGTTTTTCATTATTGTCGGTTTAACCGTCACCGGTATATTTTATCTTATTTGGACAAAGAGAAATTCGGTTGGTCATATTTTTTAAATAAAACCAATACAAAAGCGTTAAGCCGGTCCTGTTGATAACTCCGTGATCAACTGTTGATTATTATTCCAGCGAGTCTATAAATCTCTACTGCTACGACCGCTTCAGCACCCTGCGCGCTAAGCCCATGCGGAGCAATTTTAGGTTCTCACTGTATTTGTCCATTTTATTCTTAAAATCATTGAGAAAATTATGTATGTAAGTGGACACCTTCAAATTCTCTAAATTTCAATAATAATATTGGTAAGTTTCATACACGAGTTTTTACTACTTTTTTGTAAATGTTGCGGTTTTTTACTACTTTTTTAAATTGAATGATTCTTTTAAATCCTTGAATACATACTTAGTTTTGAATGTTGCTTTAGTTATAAGCACAATAAAGCTAATTAAAAACATTTTAGTTTTTAATTACCTTAATAAGTGAACAAACTTGAGGACCTTAAGGGGTGAATAGGAATGCTGACTTAAGATGAAATAGTTAAAACTCAGATCTGCTGTAAGATGCAAATAAATAATAAGCTTGGGGCAAACTCTTTATTCTTTGGTAAAACCTCTGTTATCACGGCCCACTATGCAAAATTCTGAAATTTAAAAACATAGGCATGTTTAAGCGGATTCCAACATGTAATACCTGCTTACATTTTTACATTTTAATGTAGAAAATAACTGTATAAAAGTTTCTTAGGAGCTGACAAGCAAAATTTTCATAACAATGTTGCATTCCTTGTTTGCATAGTTGACAGTTTATTAGTAATAAACGAATAAAAAAAATGACCGAATTTAAAAATTGGGAAAAAACACCAAAAAACAAGACAGTCCATATATTATTATTTTTTAAATATCGGTTTTTATTATCATTTAATTATTTACATTTTTTATGTTATTAACCGACTATATTTTTAAACTTTTATTAAAAAAAATTTAGTAATTTTTTTTAAAACTACCTTTATTTTACTTTGTTAATTGTTTTTCTTCTTAGTTTATATTATTTAAACTGCAGGGAGTTTCTAAACAAATGCGAAAATTTTTAGAGAAGATGATTTCTTGTTCGAAATACATGCTAGTTTGCTTTATAAACATAGGGTTAAATGACGACCATCTGGAAGATATCGCCTTACAGAAATGACGACTTTATTTTTATTTCAAAAACAAAAAGCGCAAAAATAATTAATTTTTTAAAATCTTGCGATTATACAAAATAAAATTTTTAATATTTTTGCACTTTTTGGAATTAATATGAAAATAGTGGAAATAGACTACCTCTATCGTTCTTGCTACCAAATTTAAGGAGACACTTACACAAAGACCTTGAAAAATAAAAATTGACTGAATAAAACAAGACTGGTTTATTAGGAAACTTTTTAACTACAGTAGTATGTTTTTTCCATGTCTAAAAAGAAAAAAATATTTGTCACAACATAATTTTTTTATTTATCTGCTGTCTTCTATTATGGCACTTGTGATAAGTCTTTATTTAACATTATTGGTAGTTTAAATACATTAATCATTTTGTTTTTAACAAAATAATAAAAACATGTTTTGTTAAAGTTTTTCGCGATTTCTCCCTAATGGTTGTTTTTTGACCCCAGTTTTATAAAGCAAACCATCTTTTATTTTGAACAGGGAATCATCAGCTAAAATGTTTTGCATTTAATTAGAAACGCCCTGTATAGTCCGATTTTTCTGATGTCTGCCCTGTCGAAAAAAATCATAGCAAACCAGACAACAGATTGCCCAGTTTTTGTTGAACTTGGATAAAAATGCTATAATGAAAGAAAACATATTATTTTGCCTATAATGCAAACAACACTGACTGTAATCAAAGTTTCCATGAGTGCAGACCACTCACTTTTGTAAACATCTAAAGTAATTACAGTGTACAAACCAAGACGTTTTCGTCGGTCTTTACAGGATGTTACAGAATGTTGGTAAAAAAGGTTAAAGGCATATTCTACATCAGAAAATAAAAGAAAATTTTATATAAACATGAGTTCAGCAATGGATTGTTTCGCAAATACAATGTGTTAACCTTTAAACAAAATAGTTTTTTGTTAATATCTAAAATATTCCTAATCTAATTTTAATAAAATTTGTTTAGATCTAAGTTAATTAAATTAACCAGTCCAGTGGCATCTCGAGACAAATATTTTTGACAAAAAATGTACGTCATTGACTTTCGCGCAAGTTTTCTCTTTAATTTAAATTAATCAAGTAAAAATACATCTTTTTAAACTAGTAAACTCCTATCTTAACCCGCTTAGTTTACTAGAAAAAATATAATATAAAAATAGCTAATTTCATATCCCTAGCCCACCCAAAGAACGTTTAAACAATTAACTTAAAAAATTAATAAGTTTAAATGGTTTTAATTTACTGTTATTAGTTAATTTTATAAAATTATTACTTTGGGTATGCAATTAGGTAAAATTTATTTTCCCATCAGGAGAGAAAAAGAGTAAGGACTAAAAAAGCTGTATTTTAATTTGCTTAGTTCAAATAAAATAAAAAAGTTGCACAAAAGTCAGTGGCTTATATTTTCTTGTCAGAAATATTTGTTTAGATGTGTACCTCTTAAAACGCCACTGGAAGTAAATTTAATTAAGTTATTAAGTACAGTCGAAAATAAAACCTTTTTTTATGTCGGTTAAAAAAAAACATTTAATATAAGACCCTACTCTATTTATGATAATCATTTAGAAAAAAATAATAATATATTAAAAAAAACCATTGTACTTGCCGTCGTACACCAACTTTACTAAAAATAAAATAGAAATATAACCTTAAAAATTATAGGTTTTTAAAATAAAGCGTTTTATTTAAAATGCACTTTATATGACGATTGTTAACTTGTTTTCATTGATAATGATATAAATGAAAATAAAGAATTGAAATCATTACTTTAAAACATGCGATTGCAATAGACATATTACGTTTTCTACCAGACATAGTTATTAATATCTCATCAATTAATGTACACATAAAGGTGCGAAGTTTTCTTAAGTATTGCATCATGTGATATTTTATTACCAAAATTATTGTTATTAATATTATTAAAAATGTAAAGTATAATAAAACTAATAATATAAAAGAAAAAGGTCCAGATATGGGCCATCTGTGGATTATGGGCAAATAAAAAATCTCGCACAGTACGTAGCTCCATCTCTTCAGAAAAGCTACGCTTACTCATGACCCCCTCAGCTTACTTTTTTTTTTGCTTGCCGTTCTAATACCAGAAGGCGTAGAGAGCAAAACTCTTATTAAATACAAGTTTATGCAATACATTTTTTCAAATGGAAACCACTGATCACGATGGATTGCCAATGTTATAACCTGCGCGAAACAAAAGTTACATATCATGGGCGAAAAAAACCGGTTTGTGCGCAAGCGAGTTTAGGATAAACGCACCCGGCGACAAACAAACTATCCGCATTATAGGAAAGAATTTGTTGACGGCGTCCTGGTTTTCTGTTCGAAATACGATAGCTAATGAGCGTTACGGTCAGAACGCGAACGAAGGGTACAGGGTGCCGGTGTTTGTATTTTGCCACAGCTTTTAAGTGCGCCCACTGAGCGAGGTCGTAAAAATCCGAAAAATGCTTCTTGCCACGGCGGATCTAAATGTAGGTTATCTATGGTGGAAACTAATTGTCAGTTTGTGCCGTAACTACGCATCACTTTGAAGTCAAAGTTGGTAAGGCTCCTGCACACTTTGTACTCTTTGGAATAATGAACTTTTTTAGCATATAAAATAATTGTTTTTAAATATTTCAATATTTTTTGGTTAGGTTTGAAATATCACACTGAATTAAAATATGGGCATATTCGGACTATGTTTATTTCCTATTTATTTTTGTAAATAAAAAGGTCCCGAACATCCAACAAAATATATAGGCTGTCCTCTGATATCATCAAAGGCACGATATGAGTGCAATGCGTTATGTGCGAGAGTTGGGCGCACGAAGCCTCTGCGGACACTGGGAGCGGCAAATATATTTGCAATTATTGTTAAAAACTTCTTTTGTTATTTGTTGATTATAACAATGTTTTTCCAATTTTAAAATATACAATTCAGTTACTTAAAAGTTACTTACGAGGTATTGCGGTGTGGCGTTCTACTTTCTGATGGTTTAAAAGAATATTTATTACTACAGTAATTTGTTTTATAAACCGAATTTTCATAGGACTAGTAATTTTGCAGGAAATCGACGCTTGCAATATATTTTTCTTTTTATTTTTATTATCCTTTTTATATATATATATATATATATATATATATATATATATATATATATATATATATATATATATATGCGCATGGCAAAATGTCACACTGGGGGGTAAAATAGACAATCCTGTCAATGCTGCACGACTGAACCCTTCTAATAAACTAATGGGGTTGGATCCATAGCTTAGTGCTAGAAGATACTGCGAATAATGCTAGAAAATAAAATATTTTTAAACCAAAAATGTGCAGTGTACTTTGGACATGCAAAGATATGTTATCATTAAATTTTGTAGAAAGTAATTTATTTTTCTGCAGAGAGCAAAAAAACTTAAAAGGTTGGATATTAAAATTTTTCACAAAATTTTGAGTAATGTAATATAAAAAAATACGAAATGCAAAGAGTTGTAGAACTTCCGCATCTCCTACAAATTTGCCATTAAACTTTTACTATGGGACTTTTTAGTGTTACCAAAAATCTAAATAAACCGTATTTTAAACTCAACGCCCCCTCCTCTCCCCTTCGAAATAAATCGTCCGTAATTTACTTTTTCCTTTATGTAAGTCCCTATTCTTTACAGGCATCTAGTTTAAGTTAAGGAAACCCTAAATCCAAATCACCGATTTTGACGGGACTCTAACATACAACAATCTTAAAGAATTTTACCGTTGTCGGTCTTTAATGCAAATGGTAACCTACAGGGTTTTACCAAAAACTCAAAAAATTTACGCCATATGATTTTAGTTGATCCACTAAAGTTGATTAACTATTTAGAATGAGGGTGTAAACATTCTTATTCAATGGTCTATTTTAATTTATATGGTGGTATACTAGCTGACCCTGTTCAGCCCTTTTGATCTCTATGAACTGACCAGTCGCCTAAAACAATATAAAGAAAAATCCCCAAAAACCCAAAAAATTCTAATTAAAAAACGACGTTTCGGTGGCAGGTCTGTCACCGTTGTCAAGTTAAAATTAAGGTTGAAAATAAAAATTATTAAAATTTTTGGCGTTTTAGTTTTACAAACCTAATTTAAATAGTAGTTTGTCTCCCCTGTGGTGCATGGACAGAGCTTTGATTTTCGAAGCCAGAAGTCGCCAGTCTCGATTTCAGCGGGGCAGACATATTTAGGTAGTTATTCAAATAACGTCGGTGGTGGTACTACCGCGTTGTCTAATAAGGTGCTGTGAAATGCATAACTGCATGTTTTGGTGCTTGGACAACGTTGACGGAACAGGGGGAACGATGGGCTAAACATCTAATAACGCGACACCCACGGTACTCTGGTGTTTAGGCATAGGCCTTCGATGGGATGTCAAAGATAAAAAAAATTTTTTATTTTTAACTTAATTTTTAACTTGACAACGGTGAGACCTTGGCACCGAAATGTCGTGTTTTAAAATAGAATATTTTGGGTTTTGGGGGGGTTTTCTTTATTTTGTTTCAGTCGACCGGCCCGGTTCATAGGGGTGGCTAGGGCTGAATGAAGGGTCAGCTCTATACCCCGGGACGAGGGCCGAAGCGGTTCCCTTCTTTCTAGATAGATTTTGGCGTGTACCCAATATAAAGGATCAATTAAATAAATGAATTCGCATTACCAAAATATAAGAGCATATCTTCAGTAAACATTTTTTGACATTAAATGTTGTATCCTAAGTAAGCTACAGGTTGTCGAGTCTTATACGAGTTAGCTTGAATGTACGCCAATGGATTTTGTAAGTAAAGGCATTCATACATTAAAACCATGAAACCATAGATTTTAAGGACCGTGTAAAAAGCGGCACCGATACAAAGTAAAAGCTAAAAACATTATTCTTGTATTTCGTGCCAACATTGTCAGACTTGACCGGGTGGTAATTAAGATTAGGCGAGCAATAAATCTCAAGTGTCGCCGCTTTTTACCAACCCTTTATTATTTGTTTTAGTGTTGTGGTGCTATGGCTGGTCTAGGATAGATAAAGTTTATTTAAAATACATGGCGTTCTAAGGGCACTGACTTTTATCTGCAGTGGCGTCCGTGAAACTGAACACCTTTTCCAAAGACGAAATTTTGCGTCACGCTCAGGGCTTGAAGCTCTTGATCTGCTTAAAAGTTAGTCACTGCAATGCATCCCTAGACAAGGAAAAGAGATAACTTTAAGTAATTTAAAAATGTTGTTTTGTGTTGACATTTCTTGGCTTTATATTAATAATATCTCCCTGATATCTTATTCAATTTCAAAAAAATAATTTTAAAAAAATCATCCTTAACATTAAAAAACATTTTTTGACGTTTGGAGAACGAAAAACCAAAAAGGGACTGGTGCATGAGGGGCAAGGGGAAAGAAAAACAGAGTAGTTAACACTTTCGGTCACTGAAACGCCACAATAACCCCTACGTGGGCACTGCGCAGTACACTTTGTGGGCATGCGCACTAAAAATTTACAGACTAGCGGAAAACAAACAACAGGACCGGGTTTGGAAATTTGGTAAACGAGGGTTTTTGGGGCGCTAATCACGACTTTTTTGGAAACGTTTCGTTCTCGAGATATTCATCATCAAAGTTGAAATTCAATTCTTAGTTTCACTCTATTCCGCCTTCTTTGCACAAAATTCTTGATATAACACCTAACAAGGCACACAATATTATATAAACATCTTTAAAAAAAACTTTTTAGTTATTTTACACGTTTTTCATTAAATTCAAATCTTTACCCCTAAAACGCTACAACCATGCATACACCTATGTGTATAATGGTTTCAGACATGGCGACTTGATTTAAAGCAAACTTTATATTAATAAAGAAGGCTAAAAACCAATAAGAAAAACATGTTTTAAAAAGGGTTTTTATAGTTAAATAAAAATATTGTGTGCTAATTTAGTGTTACATCAGTAACTTAGTGCAAAAAAAGGGAATTATAGTAAAAATAAGAACAGTTTGCCATGATGACGAATATCTCAAGATCGAACCGTTTCCGAAAAAAATAGATTCGTGATCAGCGCCCCAAAAACCAAGGTATAGCAGAATTTCGTCAGAAATCGGAGTGGCCCAACTTCTAGACAATTACTAACTTTCGTTTCTTGATATATACACATATTTAAATATTTTATTTTAAGTTTGTACTCGTCTTCCATAGAAGATCCAAGACTAAACCGGTATTGGGTACTTTTTTGTCTTCAGATATAGTTGTATGCGAGAGTGCTTTGAGCACTAATCTCAGCTTGAATTTCTGTTTTGCCGGACCCTCTTGACTAAACCTCTAAAACTGCACGTATTCTTTGCGTTATTATCTTACTTCTCTAAAACTGCTTTGACACAGCACTAAATCAGTGGTATTTGATTTATTTTATCATAAAACCAATTAATTTTGGCGTAACTGCTTCGAGACCTCAGTATACACTGTTGTCAACTTTTCGCTACCGTAGCAGTTTTCGTTCAGTTAAAGCTTGGCGTGTTGTGCCATTAGTAAGCGCCGTTGCCTCATTTGACTGACGAGTGACACCTTATGCCTCTGGTCGTTGTAAACGTTCGTGATCTTAGAAGAACTTTATGCTGGAAAACTTTGGAGCTGACCATATTTAGCAATCAAACCACAAGAAAACCTTCCAATTTCTGCAAAACAACACTATACAATAACTCATTATTTAGTTTTGGTTTATCAAAACTAAAATAAACAAAGTATTAAAAACACCACTGAACATACGAAGATCGCTAAGCACAAATGTCCTTTCATTTGTGCTTAACGAATACCAAATGACTAATAACGGTCGACCAGTAGATGAGAGGTTGATTTAAGGCGGCTGACGGCGTCAATTTCACCTGGCGTTTACAATCGGAAAATCCCAAATTATCAGTGAGTGTGGCCCTGTTGATGCAGGTAAACATTTTCAGTGTTCCAACCACTATATTTATTAAAAATACTGCAAATTTTGTCAATGTTGCCAACACTATATTGATTTTAATTGAAAAACACTAACTTTTATGAGAACTGCGCATGTGCAAAGTGTACAGCAACCTCCCAGTGGGGTCAGAACTCGTGCGCAGGTCTATTGAAAATATATGGGGAACATTTTCTATTAGCTATCCGCTTTATTTTTCAGATCCTTAGGTGTTGTGGTTTTGGTTACAAAAGGTTTGTTTGGCAAGGGGTAAAGTGTAGTGAAGTGTATGTGTAGTGGATGACTAACAAGTGGCAATAAGTTAATAGAAGTTTTGATGCCAAACGCGTTTTACTAAGGTATGCCACAAATGTCAAATTTTAAAAAGGCCTGTTATTTATACTTAAATAAGTTACATTTTTATATATTTGGCTTTCTTGTTCTCTTATACTTGTTTGTACGAATGGTCCAACAAGACTTATCATTTTAATAAAATGTACCTAACACGACCTCGAAAATAGTAAAGTTGAGTTAAAACTAGTTATAACGAGGACTGAATGCCAAACACCTAGGCCTGAAATACATCTGATAACGCCAAACGGTTTTTGACGAAAAAGTAAAAAAATATTTACAACTTTTTGTAATGCCAAACAAAGCTAAATATTTTGTCACATAAATGTGTGGTTAATTTGAACTGCTGTTATATTTTTAAAAGAAGAATTGGTTTACCAAATGTAATATCTATTTTTTAACAGCTAAAAAGAACTTCTGTTTTTCATGTTATTCACCAGCACCTCCTCCCCTTATCCATTTTGCTGGTGTCACAGGAACTTATTAAAGTGGCTGTACCCGTTCCATGGTAAATGACACAATCTATAATTATATTATAAAAATGTAATATTTGTAACTTTGTTTCTTTGTTTGTAGCCGCTAATCCTCAGACATACAGAACCGAGAATAAAACTCTTTTACAATCATAAAGATGCACTATTCAGTGTTATAGGCTATATTTTATTATAATTAAAAAAAAATCAGATATTACCGCCCTTACAAAGTAGGCACGAGTCGGCTATCTTGAATAAACTATAACTTTGTGAGGGCTCCTCTGCGGAAATACTAAACCGATCATAAAAACTCTTTCACAGTTAAAAAGCTACACTATTTGGAAATGCTATAGGCTATATTTTATGATAATCAAACAAAAAGTTCAGAGAAGAATATAATTAACGGCCAACGAAGTAGGCACGGGTCGGCCAGTAAAATATATTCTGACCGTTGATGCCATACTGAAAAATAATTACCTGCTGCTGTTGTAAATGGGAAATTATTTTCATTTGTCTTTTATCTTAAAATACTAAAACTCTATGACGATATTGTTACCGAATATTCATTTTTAGTACGGCTTTTTGACGTGACAACGTCTTATAATTCGATGGACCCGACTGCACGCACCAAAAACATGACTCATGCAGCGTAACCTCGCGGGTTCCATTTAAAGCTTGAAAAACAAGCAAGAGCGCTGAACGAGCGACAAAGAGGCACAATCTCCGTGTTCGGCAGCGTTCGACGTCTGTTTCTCTCCTACTTGAGTGAGCGTGCAGAAAAAGTAAGTGTTATGTCAATTGTTTATAGCAACGATAATTGCGGTGACAAAGGTAATGATTCTTTCGACGTTGTCACGTTCAAGTATCGTCAGTAAACCGGCTTTGCAAACAACCGATTGGTAGTGCTACAAATATCTTTTATTTCGGTCGGACTCAAATTTTTATATTTCTAATCCATTTTCTTACCCCCAAAATGCTTAATTTCTGTACGTAGGCAATGTGCTTTTCCGGCCATGGTGGGAAATGTATATTTTTTCACGACTGTAAAAAATGTATTCAATAATAATGTGATTTTAAACAGGTAATATGGTTCATTACGCACTACTATTACTATCATCCATTTCCCACAGCCGTAATAAGCTACTTTATGTGTGTATAAATACGATTATTTGTATAGGTTTTCGACTTTTCATTCTAGAGTTCTAAAATTATTTGAAGAAGCATTCCCTATAAAAATTATTAAAAAAAAGTCAAAAAATAATTGGATTACGAAAAGGTAGCTAAAGTAAGTTCTAAAAATATGCGGTCTTTACATTACATAAGGAAGTTTACTGCTATAAATAGTTCTTTATTACTTATTTTAATAAATACCGTAGCATCTATCAGAAAATAATAAAAACTAGCCAAAAAAATTACTATGAAAATCAAATATCTATGTCATCTAATCCTAAAAAAGAATGTTGGTCTATTATTAATAACCTTCGTGGAAAACAACTTACCAACCATAAATACTACATTAACTAGTGAAACACTAAATTCGTTCTATTGCTCTGTAGCCTCAAATTTATCTAAAGATATTATTTGCAATATTAATCCACTTACTTATATGGAAAACATTGTTATTAATGAAACCTTTTTTTTAGTCCAACTAATGTAGAAGAGATTCTTGGTGCTTTTAATGAAATCAAAAACAAATCATCTTCCGGTTGGGATAACTTGTCAATTAAAATATTTTCTAAACTTTCTAACTCAGCTTTACAAGCATTGGCTGATGCAATAAATTTTTCTTTTTTAAATGGGGTATTTCCAAAATGTCTAAAAGCTTCTGTAATTATACCAATTTATAAAGGGGGAGATTATGATACACCTTCTAATTTCAGACCTATTAGTTTATTACCTACTCTTTCTAAAATAATTGAAAAAATTGTCAAAAATAGAATGATTTCTTTTATTCAAAAACATAAGATTTTAAACTTAAAACAATTTGGATTTCAAAAATAAAAATACGAATGATGCAATATTTTCATTTCTCGAACATCTATACACATCATTAAATGAGGGTGATCTTTGCAGCTGCTATTTTTTGTGATTTGTCTAAAGCGTTTGATTGTGTAAATCATTCTATTCTTTTACGAAAACTTCAAATATATGGTTTTCGTGGTACGTCTTTAAATTGGTTCAAATCATATCTTTCAGAAAGATCACAAATTGTACAATTAAATAATATTAAATCAGAAAGTAAATTCATAAATTGTGGTGTTCCTCAAGGTTCTGTACTTGGACCGTTATTATTTTTGTTATATATAAATGATTTAGCTTTTATCGATATAAAAGGCCAATTTACTATGTTTGCTGATGACACCACTATTTTATGGAACAACAAAAATAAAAATGTATTATACGATTCAATTAATAATGATATTTTAAAAATTAAATCCTGGTGTGATTCTAATTTGCTTACTTTTAATATTAATAAAACTAATATCCTAACATTTAAATGTACTCTTAATAACATATATATGAATGATCAAATTGTTAAATATTCTTCATGTACTAAATTTCTAGGCCTTTTGTCGATGTTAAACTAAATTTTAAAGATCATATAGAAAAACTATGTAATAAACTAGCATCTAATTGTTATGGTATTAGAATACTCTCTAAAGAATTAGAAGATTTTTCAGTTTTAAAATCTATTTATTTTTCTTTAATTGATTCTATCATAAGATATGGAATTTGTTTTTGGGGAAACTCGTATCAATATTTATTAAATTCAGTATTTGTATTACAAAAAGAGCAGTTAGATATATCTGCAAAGCAAAGACAAAAGATTCGTGTAAACCGTTGTTTAAGTCAAAGAAAATTTTAACTCTTACCTCTATTTATATTTTAGAAACAGTATGTTTAATTTTTAAAAAAATTGTTTAAAAAGTCCTAATAATTCTTTATATGATACTAGAAAAATCTCAACTTCAACTTCCGAATCCAAATTCATCATTAACAAAAAATCTTTAATTTATGACTCAAAAAAATTTATAATCATTTGCCCACTGATATTAAAAAAATTAAAATTTTTAAAAATTTAAACTATCTGTTCAAAACTTGTTATTAAGTAAAGCGTATTATGTATTAAGAGAGTACTTTGATGATAATTTTAATTAGTCGTACCATTACATAAAGCATGTATCTTATTATTATTAATATTATTATTATTGTTAATATTTTAATTTTATTCTGCTTTGTCAAAAGATTATTCTTGGACAATAAAGGAAATTTAAAAATTTCTTTGCTTTTTCTGCAACTGATAGGAAAAGCATATTTCCAGTATATTTGTGGTTGTCTCGCTGACCTCGTCCAACAAACCCCACCATCGTCCAGAAATATAACGCTTTATCTACAAACCACAGCTCCGGAAGAACAACAGATATTTTTACCTAACTATTATGGGCAATTAGATTCCAAATTAATCCCTTTATATGGTAAAACAACGACGTAAGCGTAGAACCAGCCAGATAGTACGTCTTTCTAACTTTGTTTACAAATTATAAAACTTTAGCTCTGTTTGGCATAACAAAAAGTTATAACTAGTTTAATTTTTTTTTAATTTAACCACACCATTTTTAAGGTCCATAAGTTAGGTACATTTCTGTACACACTGCTGAATAAGTATAGAGAGCAAGAAACCTAAATATGTAAAATTTAATTTATTTGTTTGTAAATAAAAGCATAAAAGCCTCTTTTGAACTTTTGACATTTGTGACATAGCTCAGTTAAACCTGTTTGACATCAAAACTACAATACACTACACTACAATTTTTTACTATGCCAAACACACCTTATAGTAAGTGGTATTCGTTTTTCGTGTCTTCAGAAAAATTTATAATTTTGCAGAGTTGCGTCGTTGCTCTTCAGATTGGCAATATATAAAATATACTATTTTTGGTAAATTGTATAAAAAAATATTAATAAGGCATATTATAGATAATAACAATAAACCAATTTTTTATAGTTTAACTCTTTGCATCTTTAAAACAATGCATTTGCTATCCATGTTTTTATTAATTATTTTCCATATTTATAGTGGGTCTCTGGGCCAGTAATAAAATAGAATTCATAATAATACCACTTTTAAAACCCTTTTAGGGGGTTCCTGTTGATGAGTCTACTATGAATATTTATAGCCGCCATATATGGAAGCGGCGCTTTAACCCAGCCAGCGCCTTTGCCCAGTTCGACACCCGAAAGTTTAGATAATGACAGGCTGGGTTAAAGTCCCGCTTTCATATATGGCGGTATGAATATTCTTTGTAGACTTGTCAAAAGGAACCCCTTAAAAGTGTTATTATCATGAAGTTAATCAATTGACTTACTGGTTTAGAAACTGCCCTCAAATTTTCGTAACAACATTCTGTAATACCTTGTATAAGTTACTTTAGATGGGTATTCTTTACGTCTGTCAACGTCTGTCAAGTCACATTATACAGTATCTCCTTATTTTTTTTTATCTATACTTTGGCCATTATAAATTGATAATGAATACCTAGTAAGTAACTCCGGTTACTGTAGTTTTAAACCAATAAAATACATTTTTTATTGTCCTAAGTAGGGTTACTAACTTTTTAAACCAACGAAATACATTTTTTGTTTAGGTGTTTTTCTTGATTTATAGTGAACAGAGTATAGGTACTTGTTTTTTTGTCTATTGTTACTAGCGTCAATGTGTTGTAGGTTTAACCATTTTAACATTTCACCATTAACTAAAGTCGATGGTTGGCAAAGTAATGGGTCATTTTTGTAAATTAAAAATTAGTTATTACATTTTCTTTTGTAAAAAGTAAATAAATTATTTTCATTTTATCCGTCGAGACTGGTCGGTTGTTAGCTTATTATCTTAGTGTTATCGAAATTCATATTATATTAATATCGTAAATAATAAATTGTATGCCTAATGATGTCTGGCTTATCGTTTTTTTTTCTGTAATTTGTCACTTATGTAATATACGATTAGTGCAATTGAGTTATAAAAACAAGAGGCATTAATGTTATAGATTATTTTAAAATAAAAGAGAGATCTTTGTATACGTATATAAAATTATTGTTTATTATAAAATTACCTGAAAATAGTATGAATACCAGAATGATCTTTCATTAATTTTATTTTTTTTTAAATAATTCTGTTTGTTTTGGGCGTATAGTGTATACAGGGCATTCCTTTTAAAACACTTACTTGACAATAAAAGTGTAATGAAAAAAAAAGAAAATGGATTTTAATCATAATGTCCTTCTTTATACTTTTTATTTTTAATTCCATTAAAAAAACTTTCCATTAAAACATTAAAAAAACTTACTTCTTGAACCTATCGCGTATAGAGATTAAATCAAACTAAATTAGCCGTCGCAAATAATCCTTCCTGCCTTTAAATTTTGAAAAATGGTATGGCTTTGATATTTCTAAAGCCTTTAGTTAGGCTAGCCGCGCACTAGTATCTTTTTTGGGCATTTTTAAGTATTCATCCGATGGGTTCAGGTAGATCTAATCAGCTGTTGTCAAAAATTACTGGTATTTTTGTTATTTTCTGAACACGTGTATGTTCCATTTGGCCTTCATTCAGTAGTCTTCTGTGTCAAAACAAAACTACCCCTTTGTTTTGTTCTTGGCCGTGCAGTAATTTCAAAAAGATTTTAATGTTTTTTAAGATGTAAATAATCGATAAGTATGAAAGTATTATTCTCGTACTCTTTTCTCCTGTAATAAACACGTTATAAATTATTAAAACCTAAAAAACGAAACAACTTATTTTGACACCTCTGTTTAAACCGACTACCCCTGGCTTTCACCTGGGTCAGCAGGGTCCAACCCAAGTTAAGGATCCGATCAATTTATGAACACGGGTAGAGATTGGCAGATCCCTTTTTGAACGGGTTTGTATGGATCGGGTTAACCCAAGATTAATATTTGAAAATGCCTTATATTGACCAACCTAAAAGTTGCTCAACCAAAAATTGGCTAATAAATTTGTGTTTCGCGCACTTGTCTACTAGGGTCAGAGGCGGTCATATCAGCTTTTCGAGGGGGGCATATTATTATTAAATGCCTATATTTGCAATTAGGTGTGTTTAGGTAAAAGCAATTAAATTTGTTTCAATGGCTATTCATGTACAGGGTTGGTCCGTATATTTAGACAGCGCCTATCCTATTTATTATAAGAAGTAAAAAAGAAACTTTTAATACACAAGTTTTAGAAAATTATCCAAACCGTCAAAAAATATATTTTTGCAGATACAGAGTGAGCCAAAAATGCGTAAAGAAAATGTTTTTTTTACTGAAATACCCTTCAGTATTATGTCATCATTAAAAAGATCTTTTAAAAAAATTTACAAAAATGTCACATTTAATAAATCTATCTTTAATAGTTTTCTAAATATCACTACTTAAATCTAAAAAATAGTAGATATAATTTTCATTATCCTAACTACAGGTTATCTAAGTTGAGGCTGTAATTGCAACATTTCCGAAACTATTAGAGATAGATATATTAAATGTGGTATTTTTGTAAAACTTTTGAAAGACTTTATAATTGGTGACATGATACACAGGGTATTTCATTTAAAAATATTTACAATATTTCCCCCAAATTTTCTAAAACTTTTGTATTTAAAGTGTCTTTCTACTTTGTATACTAAACGAGATAGCTCTGTCCAAATATACTGACCAACCCTGCACATGTAATATAGTCATATAGCTACGTATGTACGTACGCATGCATTAAGGTTTAATTGAAGTGTTTTTGCTGAAAAGTAGAAAAATAAAAAGTTCAATATGTTTATTAAGAATAGAAATATATTTTAGAAAAAAAAATAAACTAAAACAAACAGTTCCTGTACAAAGAAAACATACTAAATAAATAACAGTACCTATACAAAATATGGGAACGCCACATAAAAATCACTCCTTCATTTCACAATAAAAATTCAGTATTTCTGTCTACTATTGGCAAATCTATTGATAATGTTCTCTATATTTAGATCAATGTCTCTATATAGATGCAATAAAGCCAAACCGTTGAGGCAATCCTGCCCATCTTGGATCTAATCCAAGTTTTTAATCTTCTAAGGATTGAAAAACTTCTTTCTGAAGAAGCAATACTTATTGGAAGTGAAGAAAAGATTCTTAAAAATGAATAAATTAATGAATACATATCTTTATCACATGCTAATAATGCGGTAAAAGCATTTTCAGGCGCAATATTTTCTTTATTTAACCAAGTTTTGTTCCAAATAAGAAAATTCTTTCATTAACATTTTTAATAATAAATGATTTTTTTAATATCTAATCATATTTAGTACCTAATTAGGTTGTTGCTTGAGGCGCGCTTGTGGTTGCTTTAGTTATATCGGCAGTGTCGATCGCCGGAGTAAAGCAGTGAAGAGTGCGCCCATAACTTGGATAGGTGACCGGGCCATGGTCGGTTTTGGACAACGTGTTATGGAATAAATGGTATGTGAACTGAGAAGGTGTAGGAGTCATGGCAGAATTAGCCTTAAGGCTGCAGTGCACCATCTAGGGGGGCGACAGTCAAAACCTGGGTGGGATGACCTCGAAAGGGTGGTAAAATAATAAAAAAGTTGTTGCTTGGATAAGATGGGTCTCGTTAGAACTTACTATTATCGAGGGAATACACACACTAAAGTCGTAAACTTTTAAAGAATCATCCTGAAACCGACTTTCAATATCTGCAACAACATTGTGTAGGAGCGGAATATATACCAAAATTCTATAATAGTCTTCAGAAGTTGTTACGTTTTTGGGATTGGGACGATTTTTCATTTTACCGGTTATTTCAGGTAACTGAAATTAATACTTAGGTTTTCGCTTTCATCTAATTCTTGTATATTACAAAATATTTTACGAAAATATACGCTACAATTTTTAAAAACTGCTACTGTATTTTTAAGAACACTTTAAGCAGAAGTAACCGGTAATTTAGAACTTTGGAATAACTTACTTAAAAGTAATGTAACACTTATAACAATCGCTTAAACAGAACAGTGAGACAACAAATTCAAGGTCCAGCAAATTTAATTTTAAATTTTTTGCTTTAGAAGACGTTGGTACTTAGTCCCAATTCGATACGACTTGGTAACGCGTTAATTATTTGTTTCACATAAACCTTTTAATTGGCCATCAAATAGATTTTTGAAAACAAAATTGTGTTTAGCTGAGGCAGTGAAAAATGCAATCATTTCTTTTATTGTACCATCGTGCCAAAAAAAACTGGGACATTAAAATCCAAGTAGGGAAGTATCTCCAGTTCTACAAGAAATAGCATTCCTTATATTTGAACATTTTTTAACGTGGCTGTCACAAAATAACACTGCTTTAACAACATCAAACCATAATATCCTAATAGACTAGGAGATTAAACTAAATTTTGTTCTCCCAGTTTTTTTGGGCACAATGGTACCTACACGATTTCTGACACTTTGGACGTTCGAAGACTTTGACAGACTTAAATTTAAAGCGTGATTGTAACATGGGCAATAAATCGCCGTCTTTGTAGTTTTCCGACTTTCCTGCACTGCTACCTACTTGTTGTTATAAAATGACACTGCACCCATGTGTCGATATTTCTACACAATTATCCATATTAAACCCATAGTCTTTTAAAGTTTTTGTAAAGAAGTGCCCAAGATCTGACCGCCTAATTATGGCTCCATAGTATTTTTTATTTTGACTATAAACTTCAGAGTAACGATCAATAAAAAATACAAGTCTTTACGAACCTCGTAGTTGTCCAAGTACCTTATAACTATGGATAACTGCGATGTATAAGAAATATCAGTGATCTCGTCAAATATAACAGAGAAAAAAATAGCTTTCCTGATTTTATTTAACAAAACGGATTAGATTTGCTCTTTGCAACAATCAATTAATTAATTTTGCCTCGTACGTTTACTTATATACGTTGCCCTAGCTGATGCAAAATTGAAATGTTCTCTGAGGTTACTATCTCCAGCATCTACCCTAAATCTCAGTAGTTGTCTAAAATTTCCGTCATTATTGCTAACGTTGCTAACGTCTTGGACTTTGTCGATCAAGAAAAATTATAGTTTTAATAATAGGTACTAGTCGGTTTTGATTGTCTTTAATTTGATTTGCACATAATTCAGAAAGAAGATTTCTAACGTCATTATCTGGGATTTCGAAGAAATAATAAACTTGGTGGCAGCAATAGTGCCCTTTTTTATGGTATAAATTTAAGTCCCGATGATCAAGAGCACCATCTGACCCAAACAGTTTAGCGAACTTTTTAACTGGCAGTGTGACTAACGATTTTAATAGTAAATTTGGATTTTTATCAAATATGATACAATACTTGCAAAATAAAGCTATAGCTATTATTTCTGTGTTTGTGTGTCTAAGGCTTTTTTTTTGTAACATATGGGGAAGAACATGTTAAAAAGTAAGATGTTAGCGTAATACAGACAAACAATATTAGCAGTATTTTGACATTACGCATGCTCAGTGGTGGTTTTAAATTAGGAAAAATTTATTAATGTTACTGCTAGACTTTAATTGTGCCAAAATAAAGTCGATCGTTTGCCTACCTTATTTTGACATTTGAAAACGAAATGAGGTTAAGGTTTAAAATAATATTTATTTATTTTTAGATTCTGTTTTCAAAATGAACTAAAAAAATAAGACTTCTTATTTAGTAACTATACAAAACTAATACATATAATAGACTTTAAATAAAGACAAATAATATTATATTTTTAGGTTTGAAATAATGCAAGCTTGTTACGCTGACCAATAACACTTCTTTACATAGGCGCGTTAAGGTTAAGCAGTAATGAAATAAGGAGTTTCCCTTAATACTGCTAGCACTATTTGCTCTTTCCAATAATTCCCTAATGTATCAATGTTTACCTAAAGATACGCTACGCCACTGGCTCAGAATGGGCCATATAGCTTTATAAAAAAAGTATTACTTAAACTTTAATAATACACTTTTGAAACAGCTGCACTGAATTTGAAAACATGCTGTATAATATTTTTTTATTATTTAGTGCAATACCTGTCTTATTTTTCGATCATAAGTAAAAATCAGACAAACTTCATTTATAGAATAACCCAAAAGCAAATTTTCTTTTATTAATATATTTAATATTTACTTTTATTTTTAGAAATTATTAAACTAAAATCTTTGGGTAAGTCAGATAATTAAAAGTAATTTGCATGTTTTAAAATTTATAATTTAGTTTAAATGCTTAAGATTTTTTTAACACGTGTTTGCTATTAATAATAATGGATGATTTTTGTGTAATTATCATACTTGTTTAAAAAGAAAGGCGATAACAAAATTTATTAATACAAATATTTAGCTGCAAATTATATGTAGGTATTGAAAGCAAAACGATTTATTTTGACAGAACAAATACATTTTTATTTAAAATATGTTATTTCTTGGTCAATTTTAAGAAATTCTAAAATATTTTAACATTATTTATGGAAAAGCATATTATTCTGTAACGATATTTGAAAGTAAATACCATTTTTCGTAAATTGTTTCAAAATAGTTATACAGGGTGTTCAGTTACTTTACCTACCTTCAAACTTTAAAGGGTGATTTTACCAAACGTCATACTTTTTAAACTATTG